>APFE031562914.1:215441-239622 GCA_000404065.3 Pinus taeda
ATATAGACGGTTTTTCCGCCCAAAGTAATAGGTAGCTGTGGGAGGATTCCTAAAGATTGACATGCTCTTCCGTCAAAAGCCAACAGAGTATGCATGATCGGCTTAAGCGGCAGGGAACCGAGAGCTTGCCAAGTAGTATACGGCATAAGACTAGCCGATGCGCCTTCATCCATGACGGTGCCAGGTAGGGCCGTGTCATAGGCATGGACAGTGATCTGGAAAGGTACATGGGATGGAAGGTGATATGAGGTCAGGTGACTCCAATCAAAGGAGATAGCTGAACTGCGGGGTGGGGGGAGCAGATAACTGCCCGTATGCTCGAACGGAGCTGGTGGAGGACCCTCTGAATCAAAATAGATAAGAGGATCGTCGTCAGATTCAGGAGAAGTTGACAAAACATGAAGAACCTGTTTATGACCGTCGTCTAGAACAGGTTGGTCAACTGATGGTAAACTCGAACTGGCACAATCGTCGACCAATGGTTGATCGGGAACAGGCCGGATGGAATCAGGTGCAGGAAGAGGAGACTGAACAAGAGAGGTATGCGAACCAACCTTGTCGTCAGTAGAAGGACAATCTACGAAGGTAGAAAGATGCTGATATCCAGCAGGGAGTTGGGGTGGAGGATCTGCAAGACTTTCCAACACAGAGGAGGCTTTGTCCATGAGTGGACAAAGGTGAAGGAAGTGATGACCTTCACAAAGTTTGCAAGGGAGTCAAATCTTCCCTTTGCCTTTCGTATTCCCAACTACAGGGGTATCATCGCTGTGAGGGACAGTGGACGATGATGGACGGGCTGGATCACGAGCCCATATCCTCAAGACCCTGGGAATGCCAGGACAATCTCGAAGGAGGTGGTTTTCCTTGCATAGTCTGCAAGGGAACTTGACCTTGGGTGGAGGGGTGGGAAGGAGTCCGTCTTCCGTTGTCCATGGTGGAACAACAGTTGTGTTTGTAGTCTTCTTTGTGTTTGTGACCGTTCCCTTGTTTGACTTCTTCTTCTTTGTCTTCTTCTTCTTCTTGTTAGCTACCTCGGTACTTCCACCAGGCGAAGAAGGAGTCGTTGAAGTAGGTGTCGAAGGGGTGGGGTCCACCTTTGGTTCAACAGGATGTTGAGCAGGCAGAGGGACTGATGTAGTGTCAGCCGACATAGAAGGGACCACAGAGTTCGAAAATAGCCAGACTGGTAACCCAACAGTTAACCCTGGGAGAGTTAGTGTTGCCATATAAAGGGCACCAGCATTTCCAGGAGAAGGGAAACGACCAACATCCCCATCAGGTGGGGGACTTAGGTTGATGAATCCCGGGAAATTTGCCATGTAAAAACGAATTCCTAGCCAAACTAGCGCACTCAATATCTAAATGGGTAATGTGAACGTGGCCAGATAAATTATTAAGACACTTGACTTGACCTTTTCATCTTTAAAGAGTCGAGAAAAGGATGAAAAGCTGACTCTAGTCTCCTTCGATTGTTTAATGAGCACGAAGTGACAAGCTGCCCACTTACACCTTTTCTGTTAGACAGTCTGAAAAGGATCAAAAGCTGACTACTCCGGAAATCTAGGTAAGAGGGTGTGCCAAACAAACCGTAAAACTGCTTATACACCTTAGCGATCAGAAGATCACCAAGGACTTTCTGTACTGCAGTCAATCTTCCTGAATGATGTGTTCAGTGCATTACGATTCGTAGGGCAGCAGACTCGGCTTCCTATGGATCAAAGGTCACAATCCTATAGGGGTCTCCCAATTTATACTCGACGGTACGTGGGAGCACAGTCCGTACTGGCACCTATCGTTTCACCATGGAGGAATCACCCAACCACTCAATGATAAACCACCAGGCTTAACGACGCCGGAACACGTCTCTAGCCTAGACCTCTAGAATGTGAGCGTTAAATTCCAATGCATTGTTAGGTTCATTGAATCAATTTTATTGTTGATCTTTAATTAAGTTTCAGTTTCTGGCCTTAGCAAATGTAATCTCTCGAAATGTCCTAAATGCCACTACATGCAAGAACTGTATTCGTTTTGTTTGGATGAAATCTAGCTACAGAAGAGTTAAGAGGTTCACGCAAACAAAACGATGTCCAAAATTTCTAATGCAGCTAATCAACAAGAAAGGAAATTTTTTTTCTCTTTTTCTTCTTTTAAAGCAAAAAACTAACATAACATGCCTAATTGATGAAAAGCAAAAAAAATATTTTTCTTTTCTTTTTTAAAAATAATATGATAATGCACTTAAAGCGTCTCAAGAGATATTCATTATCAGATAATCGCTTCTAAAGAATCTATAGCCAGTTTTGAAACAAAAATAACAACCCAACAAAGCAAAGAAAAGTCAAGATTTTCAAGTAACTATGTAAGCTAAGTCACCACGAAATCAGGGAAAACAAGTGAGCTAAAAGCAAGATATTTGCAGTATGAAGTGTAAAAACTCATATAACCACCAGAAGAATATAGAAATCAATCAATAAAAAGACCGGATATGTAAATCATCAATCCAATGGGAGGTTCGATAACACAAAAACCACAAAAGTCAAGATGTAAAATCGGTAGACAATGGCAAACAACCGAAGGATGAAAAACCACCAGCCAATTATCAATCCAACAGACTCCCAGAAAGTGTAGAAACAGAGAGAGACAAATCCAACTTTAAGAAACTGGCAAACAAGTTTATTCAAAAACTTGAGCAGTGCGGCGTGACTGTATGCCTGCAACTCGCGCTAAACAGAGACTGGTGCGAGTTGTCAGAGAGCAACACGCGCCGACCAGCGTGACTGTGGAAAGAAAAAACGCGCTGGCGGAAAATGCCAGGCAAAAAGATAGACAAAGTGGTCTCAGGCTTGGCTTCTGGAATCCAGACAGAGCTAGCAAGTAAAAAGACAGCAAGAAAACTAACCAAGAGAGTTATTCAAACAAATAAATGAAAGAAAAACGACATGCGAAGCAAGATTGATATTGTCCAGTTTGTAAATCAACCCGGAGATCGACTGAAGTGGCGTTGATCTACTTCACTTCCGCATAGCAGAAGTGTTTCGAAGGCTGCCTGGCCGCTCTTCAGACTCCGTCCCAACTTAAAAATCAGACAATACAAACACAAACAACAATAGACTTCCCCAGTGGAGTCCGCAAAATTGTTGTGTAAGGTAAATCCCCTCGCGGACAGAGGCGATCCACTAGCCACGATAGGGGTCTAACAAACAATCAAACACGCTGCATGCAAGCTTCCTAATTGCATAATCAAAAAAGTTGGTCATAAAGGCCTACCTCGAATCCAACGCTATTCGTCGTGGGAAGAAACGTCGCTCCTATCCTCTAGCTTTGGCCGGTCACTTATCCTCGCGTTCCCACAACGCATGGACACCTGCACAAAACAAAGAACAAATCCACAACAAGATAAAATCCAATATCAATACAAATTATATATGCAGTCAAGCAGGATATAACTGAAATATTACCAGAAGAAATACGTGAGTGGAACCATAATAACAGTCGTTCATTATTCAATAAAAGAAGAGAAGAATTACAACCAATTAAGGCTTGACGCTGCAAATCTCCTCCAACTGGGTCAGCAGTTTGACATGCCTTTCAAAGCCACTTCCTCTCTCAGAATTTCGGTAGCATAACTTCTCTCTCAACTCTTACTATCAATCTAACATAATCTTAGCTCACTTTAGCTCAAAACTTCAACACTCTAACTCTAGCCTTCCAAAAACTCCCTTTCAATGTAGGATGACAGTGATTTATAGATGGCAAAGGAGAAAGTGTTCGTCGTATCCGGACACTTACTGAAGACTTGGTATTGTCCCAGAATAGCCTTTGGACTGAGTTTTCATGGATGAAAAAGACGACACTCGATCGTATCCATGGGATTTTTCCTCAGGGAACTGCATGAGTAATGGAGGAAAAAACACTTCAGTGCGTGTTGGCCAAAAATCATGACTAATTTTGTGTGGCGCGGGCTTTGTTCTATGACAGCGCGTCTGTGGGCGCGCCCTCTTTGTAGGAACTGAGCCATTGGCGCGGGTTAGACACTGTGGACCCGCGCTAATGAAAAAAAGGCATTTTCCAAGGTTAATCTTCAAAGGGTGTCTTCAGGGATATTGAAGTTCATACTTAGGAGACCTCAGTGCAAGTGTTTTCAAGTTGTGTCACTGGTCACAGGTCCGTAAATGTGTCCTCCAATGTGTGACAGCGGGGGTAACAAGGACGGTGACAAATTACTGCGTAACACCTAGTCTACTTTTTGGAAGATGAAACCTCCCCACTTGGTTGTCTCCTCTTGCTCCTACTGAAAGGAGCTGGCCGATGTTTCCAAAACAGGAGGGATCTGCTGTTCAGAAGTCCCCTCACCCAAGATATTTCCCATGGTTTCTTCTGTTATTTCCTCCTCGACATAGGGGTTTAGCCTCTGCCTTTTTTCCCCTTGCTAGTCTGTGGATGCCCCTGTGGGTGTGCCCTCTGTTTTGTCCCTCTTTTTACCACTTTCCTCATTATGAGGAGTTTGCAGCACAGGGATTTCAGGTGCCTTTGTTTGTGTTGCAGGGCTTTCTTCTTAACCCTTTTCCTGAGTTGAGGATGGCTGCTCTTCCATTGTGCTTTGTTGTTCTGAGTGCTCAATGTCCTTGCCTTTTCCTGCAGGTAAAACGGTTTCTTTAGCTGGCTGTCGTGAAGATGTAGCAACTGATGTGCTTGCTCCAATCGGTTGAGGCTGTGTGAAGGTGACCTATGCAACATAATCCAGGTCAATTCTTTTCTCAATTTCTTTCATATCTTTCTCTAATTTTTCCTCTTCGGTAAGCTCTTCATCATCTAATGTGCCCTCTACCCATTCTTGTTGATTAGCATATTGTTCAATGTAGGGGATTGGCTGGTGCATATATCCTAAAATCCTGTGTTTGATTCTTCTAAGGCTTATGAATTGTTCAGGGTCATATGGTGCCCGGTAGAAGCGTTGTTTCAACATGAGTTCTTGTCTCAGCATATTGTCTGCATCCTTCCATGCTTCTTCCCTTTTGTTGAAAACAAAGGGACCCAATTGATGTCTGATTTTAAGCTGTGCCTTCTTGTTTTTCCCATGGAAGTGAGTCAAGTCTGCATTACTGAACTGCCTGAAATATTCCAAGGAAAAAAGTCTCATGGGGACATATCTTGGCAGCTTATAGGGGGACAACTCACACCCATAAATTCTGATCATTGTGTGGTTTTGATAGAAGTACCAATCACCAATGTTGTAGCCTTTTGAAAGATGCAAGATTCTTTGCATTTCAGCAGTGAGTCTGGTAGGAGGAGTCACCATTAATAGGAGAGTAGCTCGGTAGATGAACAGGTCAATAAACTCACAGTATGTGTATGGAGAACAGTGAACTTCATGGAAAATTGAGGTCCAATAGATGACAAATCTCCTCTCTCCTTTTGAGTCTAATCTCCTGAGAGGAACCTTGAAACTATCTGGGTAATAGTACAGAAGCAGATGGTAAATGTAGGAGGTGTATTTAAACACTCTTTCTCTCTCCATCATCATGAATTGTTCATGTATTTTGTTTGTTATGAAGGTGGCATATTCATACATGACAACAAGGGGTTGCCCTGGAGTGAATATGGTTAAGAGCAGAAATACAGTCTCATCCACAAAGTCTCTTGTTTTGCATCCTAGAATGTATGAAATCATATCTACCATGAGCTTGCCAGTTTGATTAAATGAGGCATGATGATAGGGAGGAGGATGATCGTATTGGCACTGTGGATCCATAAATAGCTGACTAACTCTTGATATTTCTTCCCCAGAGAGCTTTGCACCCTGATCAAGCAAGAGTTTCATTGTAAGGGGAACCAGAGGCTGAGGAGGCTCAAAGTTCAGCATTTCATTTATGGATTGAGGAGTGATATAGAACAGCACAGACCCATCTAGACTAAGAATTGCTCCCAGAGTGAGGTCATAGTTTGCATGACATAGATGAATGAAATCAGGCAACACATTGACTGATGGGAGGTAATAGATGGGCATACTGGATTGCCAAATTCCTAGAATATCAGTGTTATTTTTGTGATTATTTCTGAATTGGCACACAGTTTTGAGGTGAGAATTAAGGTCCATCATATCCTTGATCTGGAAGTCTTTGTTTGCCAAAGGTAGCCACTCTAAATCCATGTGTGGAGCATTCAAAGGAGCAATGTTCAGGGCTACTGGAGCCTCCATATCTTCCACTGCTGGTATTAATTGCAATACAGGTGTAAACAGCAATAGCAAGTAGAATTTAGGCTTTGAGGCTATTGTCAGGAGTATGAAAACTAATTTTTTATAACAAACCAACCTCAGCGTATAGAGTTTATGGTAAAACAACAAATTTGCAGCACGTTGACTGGGTTTTTTACATAAATTGGTTGAATTGCAGGCTCTTGTGGACGAAATGCCGAGAGAATGGAATGGAGTTTTTCCCAAAAGGGCACAAGTTTGTAGAGGGAAAAGGAAGTTGAGGATTCCCCTTTAGGAAATAGGTTACAATCAACGGAAACAGGGCGCCGGAGTATTTTGACTCAATAATTGAGCAATTTCTGTAGTCTCTGTGGGCATATGTGGATGCCCAGTCTATTGAAATGGCTTGTTTGCAGAGGAAATGAGCTCAGATTTGCAGGTTAGTTGTGAATCAACAACTCAAATTGTGTATGCAGGTCAATGAGCAATCGGTAGGAGCGCCTTTGGAAGGAAAATAGAGGTTCTTTCACCAATTTAAACAGAGAACTTGAGAAACAGGGCTTTCAAGCTGGAAAATGGATAAATACCTGTGTCCAGGGCGCCGAGGATGGTTAGCAGGCACAACTTGGGCTGCGGAGTTGAGCTATGGAGTTGAGTTGGCGGGTTGGTGACAGTATAAGCTCCGGAAGCGAAATGGTGAAAGCACATGCACATTGTTTGCAAATGGAACAAAATAGAAAATAGGCATGAAACAGTCGTTTTCCCGACTTTTTAACCAAATTTGGACCTTTTGGCGCTTTTTGCATTTTTCTAGGATGACGTCATCATGACGTCCTTTTTGTCATGTAGTGAGTACGGTAGATGAAGTGGCGACTGACGTATGTGATGACGTGGCATATGGCACAGTGGTGAGGTGGTGATGTCAGTGGATGACATGGCGCAGGTACAGGGTAGTGGCAGGCGATGTGGACGCAACGTCATGCGGTGATGTAGGCAAGTGGGGAGGGTGGTAAGCGGTTTCCATTGGACTGCCTTTGGTACGGGAGCGGTAATTGTCAGAGGTGGCCTGATGCAATAGAAGGGGGACAAGTGTCCCGGTGTACGATGGTGAAACCGTCGACCATCAGGTGGTAACGTACCGCTACAGAGGGGCACCCGATATCGATGAAGACCGTCAGATCTGTGGAGGGCGATCCGACGACGGACAGGAGGGAGATACGACCGGAGTTTAGTAGAAAAGCGCGTACAATAAACTTTAATTTTTGCATAGTTTGGGGCGGATTTAGACCTTAGGTTATAAGTTTATATGCGCTCGGGGTCATGGTTATTCATTAATCAAATATCAATGAAACCCAAAATAAAATAAAGCGCGGGATTAATGTGGTATAGTTGGTGTGCGAGGGGGTTTGATATGGTTATTTATTTAACCAAGTGTTAAATAAATCCCAAAGGTTAATGAATGCAGATGGGTTAACATAGAGTCTCAAATGGACCTAATGTTTCCCGAACTTAAATTATTTGGCTATAGTTGCCATTTGTAGGGGATATTTAGATTTTTTGGGTTTTAATATAGTTTTTTTATAGAATAGGGGTGGGGAAATGATTTAGGGAGCTAGATAATAGGGTTAGATGTTAATATGACTTTTATGAAATGAGAATGAATGGACAAATGTTAAAGAGATGAAGGAGTATGGAATGACCATTTTACACAAGAAATGTGGCTTCTTTTCACTAAGTCAACTCAGATGTCAACTTGGTATTTTAATAAAAATGGAGTGAAACTGGACTTTTCGGGCAAATCCCAAGGTCCTTGGGGAAATGTTAGTAAGTGATCTTTGGGGGAATGAAGGGGGATTAGTCATGCTTCCACTGTTGTACCACCAAACAACTGCCATGGTGCCAATGCCATAAATGAGATGAGTCCTTCTTGACAAGACCACAAGTGATTACCAACTTACTTCTACAACCTCAAACTGCCTACCCAGCCTAATACACCTAACATTTTTTCTTCCTTTGGATTGGGTGCACTTGAACTGGAAAACCCTGATTGTCCTCTTTTTCTTTCGACTATCCTCCTATCTAAATGTACCATTATCTCTTCCAAGGCCCTAGATTAAGCAGTTGGGCTCCTTAAATTCTCTACCTAGCTACTCATCTGCCAAGCTTGAACTGTTTGCGCAGATATGCATTCTCTATTCTACAACAGCAAATTTAAACATGGCATGGTCCAGTTTGAACTATTGGGCCATCCATCAAATGTAATAAGCAGCAGTACCTCCACATGGTGAATATACAAATAAGATAGTAGTGACATTTTGATTGGCCACTTTCCTAGTCTTTGGTTTGGGGTTCATTTTCACTATTTTTTCTGACCAATTGATATTCCTTGCCTCTTGATTATTCTTTTCAAGCATACCCTCTTTTCATTTTTTAATTTTTTCTTGTCTGTGTGCAAAATATGGAACCTTTGCAGCCTGCAATGATGAACATATTTATCCCTTCCACTGTCAATCATGAAAAATGAAACCTATTCGTATAGGAATCTAATAGTGGCTCCACTTGGGGATGGCTTTTCCCGGTGAAAAGCCAAGAACATCAGGTCAGATTGCCTTATTTTTCAATTCTTGTAGTATTGTCTGAGTGCTTATCATCATCTTCATACTTCCCAAGACTTTCCTCTGATTTCTTGTGGCAATTTAAAACATACACCAAACTTGGTGTAATTCCTTGACTTTTCTTCAAAATTTGTTGCATTTGGTTTCCTATCTAACTGCTGTAAATGGAAAATGTTGAAATAACAAATATTTATGTACAATATATAGTTGTGTTATGTTCATCAAAGGGGATCAAAATAATGTTTGAGCATTCTCCCATTGACTGGGCCTTCTTCAGTGTTTGTGCCATCCAAACTCTTAAGAAAATAGGTGTTGTTGTACAACTTGAATCACAAATGGTCCTCTCCAAAGAAAATCAAATTTCCCATGTTTCCCTTTGTCTTCCCTCCTGGAGTCCCATTTCAGTACTTTGTTTCCTATGAAAAAGTCTTCAGCTTTTGTTCTTTTATCAAAGATCTTCTTGAGTTTATCTTGTAACACCTGAGTTCTGTGATAAACTTCTTCTCTTGTCTGCTGCAAGTGAATAGTTTGGTTGATCCTTCTCTGAATGTCATTAGGCTCTGTTTGTATTTCTTGCAGCAACTTGACCACAGGGATTCCTAAAGAAGAGGGGAATCTTGCCTCCATTCCATAAATCAACTCATATGGGCTTGTTCCAATGGATCTTTTGGTTGTCAATCTATCTGCCCACAGTGCATTGACAAGTTTTTTGTGCCAATTCTTTTTGTTCTCTTCCAGGATCTTTTTGATGATGTTGATGAGGCTTTTATTGGAGGACTCAGCTAGACCACTACCTTGGGGGTAATAGGCTGTGGAATGACCTAGGGTAATATGGTATTTGTGACAAAAACTGATCATTCTTTTGGATTTAAAGGCAACTGCATTGTCTGTAATGATCTTTTCTGGACAGCCAAATCTAGACAAGATATTGGTCTCTAGGAATTGTATGATGATTGAGTCATTGGCTTGCCTACAAGGTATGACCTCTATCCACTTGGTAAAGTAATCTGTGGCTGTCAAAATCCATCTATGCTGGTCAGAAGATGAAGGGTGAATCTCCCCAATGAAGTCTAAACCCCATTGTTGAAATGGTCTTTCAGTTGAAATAAGTTTGAGGGGCAAGGGTAGCAGCTTTTTCTTGCCTTCAAAGATTTGGCATTTATGGCAAGATATTACAAATTTTCTAACATCAGCAAATAGGGAGGGCCAATAAAATCCAGCCCTTAGGATTTTATCAGTTGTTGATTTCTAATACAAGTGTCCTCCACAATCTCCTGCATGAAATTCCTTGAGGACTTTGTCAGTTTCATCCAAAGTTAGGAAATTAAGCAAAATACCTTCATGATTTTTCCAAAACAACACATTATCTATGATACAGAACTTTGAAGCTTTCATTTTCAAGAATCTCTTTTTGGTTCTGGATAACCCTGGAGGAGCTTGTAGGTTTAACAATACAAAACGTATGTCAATGTACCAGGGTGATTGTAAGAAGGCTTGATTGATCTGTGGAGTCGCCATCTCCTGCTCGTTATCCAGTTCATTGATGTCTAGGGCTTGAAATTTGGTTTCACTCATCAGTTTAGCTAGCCCTTGTCCTTTTATGAGTTTTGTTGGCTTTATCTCAATGTCATATTCTAAAATGTTGGCTATCCATTTGCCCCTTTTGCCTTCAATTCCTTCTTGAGTAATAATATCTTTAACCACTGCATTAGGAACATAGGCAATTATGTGAGAGTACAAGATATAAATTATGAAATCCTTTATGGCCTTCACAAGAGCATATGCCTGTTTCTCCATGATTTGGTATTTGAGTGGGGCATCTCTAAGTGTTTTGCTGAAAAAAGCAATGGGCTTCTCATGTCCTAAATCATCTTTTTGTAATAGGAAAGCAGCAATAGTATGCTCAGATGCAAAGGAAAAGATTATAAAATCTTTATCAAACCTGGGACTTGTAAGAACAGGAGTTCTTGTCAAAGCTATCTTGATTTTCTCAAAGGCCTGCTTGGCTTCTATTGTCCATTTGACTTTAGAGTCTTTCTTGAGCATATTATTCAATAGTCTTATTAGCTCGGCCAAATTGGGAATGAATCTTCTCAGGAAATTTATCTTGCCTAGAAAAGCTTGTAATTATTTGATGTTTCTTGGATGAGGGACTTGAAGGATAGCTTGAACTTTGTCTGGATCTATCCTTATTCCATCTTTAGAGACTATGTGACCTAGGAGTTTGCCCTCTTCTAGGCCAAAGAGTGATTTCTTTGGGTTTAAAGATATGCCATATTTTCTGCAAATTAGGAACACTTGTCTGAGATGTTTTAAATGTTCTTGGTCTGATTTTGAGAAAGTAGTAAGATCATCAAGATATATGACTAAGAAATCATGGATCTCCTTAGCAAATGCTATGTCCATTGCCCTCTGAAAGGTATCCCCTGCATTTTTTAGTCCAAAAGGCATTTTGACATATCTAAAAGTTCCCCAGGGTGTTGTAAAGGTTGTTTTATCCTGATCATCTGGGTGAAATAAAATCTGATTGAATCCTGAAAAGCCATCTAATAATGAGATCCTTGAAGCCCCCACTACCCTTTGTAGGATATGATCCATTTTTGGTAAGGGGTAGTGGTCTTTGAGAGAGACTTTATTCAAATTTCTCAAGTCAACACAAAGTCTTATCTCCCCAGTTTTCTTTCTAGTGGGTGCTAGATTTGAGATCCACTCAAAGAATCTAATGGGTACGATTATTCCAGCTTGGTACATTCTTATGACTTCTTTTTCCATCAGGGGAAGGAGGACTAGATTGATCCTCCTCAGCTTTTGTTTAAAAGGTTTCTAGTTTTCTTTCAAGGGTATTGTATGTTAGATAACAGAAGTGTCATAGGATTTAAGGTCCTCATAACTCCATGCAAAAACATCTTGGAACTCTTTAAACAACTCAATGTATTTCAGCCTTTTGTCAGGAGGTAATGTTTTGGAAAGTTTTATCATTTTAGGATTTTCTATGGTCCCAATGTTACAGTCCTCAATTTCTACATTTAGGGGTTGCATTTTTGGCTTTCTAGGAATGTCATTTGAGTCAAAAATATCTTCTAAGGGAGTTAAACATGTGGGTAGGAAGTTATCCTTTAGTTCGATTACTTCAGATTCTTCCTCAATCATTTCATCAAAACCTGTTTGTTTTAACTTTTGTAAATTTGTACAGTCAAAGGTTGTTGGATGCAAAATCAGATTTGTTGTTTCAGATGATATACCTGGCTCAACTTTATCAATGTGTTGTTGATCATCAATAGTGCTTGTGTCTATGTTTATATTTGAGAATTCTTCTTTCAATGTCAAGAAACTATTTATTTGGGTGTCATTCTCAAATACTTGCCAATTTTTTACATTATTTGGGACAGCAAGTCTGTGTTTGATCTCAGCAGTGAAGTGGTGATTGGGCTCAAAAGGAAATTTACACGTGCTGGCAAAAGTTGCCAAACTATGTGCATGTAAGTTATGACTTCTTGGAATTTTAGTGAGCTGAAATTCTAAGAAGTTGTTGAGTAATTCAGTGGCTGCCCCTCTGTAAGACCTTAGCTTGATATCGTTTGTAACAAAATTTCCATTCATCTGTTGTATAATTAAATCAGAGTCCCCTAGAATTGAAATCTTACTTGCCCCTGGACTTCTAATTTGTTTGAGACCCAATAGAAGGGCTTCATATTCGGCCATGTTGTTTTTACATCTGAAATTTAGCCTATATGCATGACCTTGAGCATGGTCATTTTGCATATTGTGTATCTAAACCCTTGCCCGTGTGATCCAGGTGGATGTTGGTGGCCACCCACCTATCCCATTTGGACCCCCGCAACTGTCTCTTTCAGTTTTTCAGTTTCCGTAAATGTAGCACAATTTACTATTTTTAGCAGTCTTTTCGGGTCCTAAACTTCCAGAGCCGTTTTGAGGCCCTAAACGACGTTTTTTGGGAAATCTGGGGGCAACATCGGTCCGGTCCATGGACCAATGTTGCCCTTCGCAAAGTGGTAGTTCTCGGATAGATCTTTTTAACGAGCTATCATACACGTCAAACGGAGATCGTATGCCAAAGTTACGACCCCGGGAAATTGATGTACCAATTTACCCAAAACGGGGCCCACAATTTGGCGTTTCATGTTCTAGGGGTAGGTTTTGGAATGTGAAGGGTTTTCCATTGTTTCTCAACAATAAATAGGCCTTCGAGCCTCATTGTAACACAGTTCGGAACACTTCAGAGGCATGTAGTCACCACATCTCTTCTCAGAGATAAGCTACTATTGCCCTAGCTGGTTTATTTCCATTTCTGGTTGTAAGCATATTTCGGTATTTTCCATTAATGAAATGAAGCATTGTTTCCGCTGCATCTTTGTGTATATGGTTATCTCTGTAGTTTGTTGCGTTCCTGTTTAAATCTGGATCAGTCGTCTTGGTGAAGCCTTTCAATCCACCCGGGGCCTCAGACAAGGCTGCCCTCTCTCCCCTTATCTTTTCATTCTCATGGCAGAATCATTCAGCCAAGCCTTAGACCACAACAAAAGAGTGGGTCTTATAACCGGAATCAAATATGGAAATGGGGTCAAAAACATTAACCATTCTTAGTTCGCAGACGACACACTACTGATTAGGGGCGCATCAACAACTATTGCAAGGCGATTTAAGAACCTGCTAGATCAATCTATGGGGTACTCAGGAGGGGCAGTAAATTTTCATAAAAGCTGTGTTTATGGATGGAATATAACAAATCAAACGGTTCATAGCATAGCTAGCATCTTTTGTATCACATGTAAACTTGAATGGAATCACTTCTCCTACTTGGGCATGCCAGTGAGTCTGGGGCCTCTGAAGGCGAAAACTTGGAACAAGATCATCGACAAAGTAAAAAGAAAAGTGCAGCAATGGGGGACAATGTGGCTTAATCCGGCAGGCAGACTCATCCTCCTAAAATCAGGTACCACTTCTCTTCCTCTTTACCGCTTTACTTTATATCAGGCCCCTGCCATTTTCCATCATAAATTGGAAATCGCTCTTCGCCATTTTCTCTGGCAAGGGGGAAAGAATGACAAGAGTAGGTTCAACTTGGTAAACTGGAAACATGTTATTCAATCTCAAGATAGAGGGAGTCTTGGAATTAGATCCCCAAAAATCCTAAACTTAGGCTTTGGGGTGAAAATGGTTTGGAGGCTAATAACTGGACCCACATCATGGTTGGAAAAGGTGTTGGAGATCAAATACCTCAATTTTCCCAGGCAAAATCTCCTTGATTCCAACATGCCTAACAGAGAATCCTCCAAAATCTGGCGACTATGCAAGAAAGCTCTCCATATTCTTAAGCAAAATACTTCAAAGGTTCCAGGGGGGGAAACAACATCAATTTTGGATCAGATAAAATCATGGGGCTTCCACCCTTGAACATGCACCAGGAAGTCGTCCCAATTATCAACTATATCAACAGTAGAGGCCTCCATAATCTGGATCAAATCTCCAATTGGGATCCCGCTCCCATGCTTTGGTTGGATTGGTCTTTTCCAGAGATCCCCACAACATTAGAAGCCAACCTCAGCTCCCTAAAGATGCATCTTCATAGCAAGGCACCTATTAAAAAAGAGGGATTGGACGGCTTCCGTTGCGATCCTTCAGGATCCATCTATACTATAAAATCAGGCCATCAATACATCTGCAACAACACCTTCCAGATGCCCCTGTGGAATCACTGGAAATTTTTTTGGCGCACAGAAGCCCTTCCAAAGATTAAATTCTTCATATGGCTCCTTCTAAAGGGAAAAATTCTTACAGCAGAGAACTTAATCAAAAGAGGAATCAACGGCCCTTCAAGATGCCCCAATTGTTGCAACGCTGAAGAAACAATGCACCACTTGTTTATAGAGTGCCCCTTTGCTAGGGAATGTTGGAGAAAGATGTCTTCTCTCAGCAACCTAACTTGGAATCCTCAGCATAACATAGTTGAGACAATTTATACCTGGAAAAAAATCTGCCCCTGAAAGAAAAAAGGAGCAGCTTGGTGAAAAGAGTTTGGGACACTCTCCCCCATACTCTGCTGTGGCGAATTTGGCTAGCAAGAAATAAAAAAATCTTTCAAGATAAAAGCCCCAATGTTCGAACAACTTGCATCAAAGCCAAAAGCCTTGCCCAGGAAGCAATTGCAATCAACACCACAGGGAAAATTAAGGCATCAGACTTCACAGTGGAGGAGCGAACCGTAATAAGTTATATTTTTGAAAGGCAACATCATATCCAGGGCAGTTTCAAGAAGGACACACTGAACAAGAGGCAGGACAGACCTTGGGAAGTTAGACTCCAAGAGCAATAATTTAATAGCAGGATAAAAAGGAACAATTGTCACTCTCTTTTCTTCGATGGGGCCTCCAAATCAAATCCAGGCACAACTGGAGCAGGAGGTCTAATCCTTAATGAAAACGGGGAACACATTCTCAGTTATGAGTGGAGCTTAGGCAAGGTAACAAATAACAGAGCTGAATCTTTAGCTCTGTATCAGGGCCTAATTCAATTGTGTAAACTGGGAATTAAAAGAGTTAAGGTATTTGGGGACTCCTCAATAGTAATTCGACTAATGATACATCAACAGAACTCACCCAACACTACGCTGCAGCAAGTCATTCTACGCAATCAGCTCCTCCTTCATAACATAGACGAGATACACTTCTTCCATGTCCTCCGTAGCCTAAACAAGGAGGCGGATGAAAGAGCCAATAAAGCATGCGGAAGGCCAGCCGGCACCCTTAGATACAATTCTTCAGAGGCAGATCAACCTATTCCATGAATGCTAATAAAAACAACAGCGTCCAATCCAGCAACACTGATAAAGCGTGCGGGAAATGTAATATTCGGGCCGTCAAGAGGACGAACTTCTGCACCACTGTAGCACAACAACAGGCAATCATTTCCTTACCCTGCAACAGCGACAGTCAAATGGAGAACGCCGGCGGATCCATTGTAAGATCTGGCTACAGGCTGCTTCAGGATTTTTTGCAGATCAGTTTAATTCCCGTGACCTGTCTTCTCCTCCTTTGGTCTCTCTCCCTGTGTTTTACTATATTAACCCCTCCTTTCCATCTCTTTTGCGCACAGTCGTTTGTCATTTCTCTTGACCCTCTATCGAGCTGCCGCGTCTCCCAATTCAGGAGCTTCTCCTGCCCCTTCTGCACCCCTCAATCCACTCCTTATATCTCCCCTGCAAGTTCTTTATTTTGTAGATGGTTAGCGCACTCAGTCCTCCTTTATTGTTCGCTTGAGAAGCTATCCCAACAACGCTTAACCCGCTGCGCTTTCTATCATAATCTCTCCCAGGTCTCCTTAATTCGCTGCGCATATCGCTCCTATCTCGGCATCCTTTGTCATCTCTTGGCACTCAGATTCATTGTCGCGCCTCTCAGTAACCTTAGTGTCCCTTATATCTCCCCGGCAAGCTCTTTATTTAGTCGATGGTTAGTGCTATCAGACTTTCTTCATTGCTCGCTTGAGAAGCTGTCTCAGCAGCGTTTAACCCGCTGCGCTTTCTGTCATAAATTCGCCCAGGTCCCCTTGATTTGCTGCGCTTATTGTCCCTATATCTGCATCCTTTGTATCCTCTGGACCCTCAGGTTCTTTGCTGCGCCTCTCAGTAACCATAGTGCCCCTCTCTCGGCGCTCTTGCCTAACACCTCAGCGCGCCTCTTCCTTGCTCTTGAAACTTCCTGCCCAGCTCTCCTTCATCTCTCAGTCGTTATTATGGCCCGCAGTGAGGATTGTCTGCACTGTGCAGACTTGCAAGCCGAGCTTGAAGAAATCAGAACTCAACAGAGCATCCTGGAGGAGAAGCAGAGGATCCTGGAAACCAGACTTGAAGAACATAATCGTAGGCTAGAAGATCAAAATCGTAGGCTTGAAGATCAGAACCGTATTATGAATGAGAAATACAGGGCTGAAATAGATCTCTTTTTGCACATAGCTGCCTCTCTGCAAGAACAGTTTCGCCAGCTCTCAAATCGATGCAGTCATGCTGAAGAATCGATCTCCATCCTGCAATATATGATGGAAAAGAAAAATACTGTTGCCACTAGCTCCTCAAGTGCCAAACAAGAGGGAGTGGATCAGCAGCCAGAGGAATCCACTGCAAGGCAAATCAGTCACATAGTCATAGATTAATATGTTCTGCAAGTGTCAATTTTGGATGTCCCAATTTGTAAGAATCTATAGTAGCATAGTCACCGATAGATGTAAAAGCAGTAGAAAAAGGATCAAGGAGATATCCCCTTTTTATAAATATCTTGATCCAAGCTGTCACCGACAACTATTGTACCTAAGGAGCCTGGACTACCTTTCTCTTTTTCTAGCAACCGGATTTGTTAAAAAAAAAAAAAAACTTATTCAATAATCATTCTATTTAAGGAAAGATTCAGATACATCTTATTTTTTCTTTGAAAATTCCTTTCATTTCATCTAAGGAAAGATTTAGATACATCCCATTTCTTCCCTTATTTATATAGGAAAATACCTTTCAATTTAACGAAAAATGAATCAAGAGTATAGCCTTTAATTTTATGAAGGACCATTTTATATCTATTGAATAGTATGTGTTTTTTAATTTTATTAAGGTTTATTTTATTCTATTGAATAGTGTGTGTTTTTTAATTTTATTAAGGTTTATTTTATATTTATTGGATAATGTATTAGTAAAGTTCAATATTTTTTGTTCATAATGTGTAAATGTGGGATTTAATTTTTATTAGGTCACTAGTTCACATCTCATGGGGAGGGTTGAGGGTGGAAGTCACCTATGTGGGATTAAAATTGTCCCATAGGGTCTCCAAGCTCGATTGAGCCTTGCACAATCCTGGTGACAACATCCTGTAGTTGAACATATGATTCTTTCATCCAACACTAGGGCTTGCCCCAACTTAGGGTCAACTTAGTGGGAACTAAAAAAGACTGAATATTTCTTTCATGTCAAGTTGATGACACTTAAAGTTGGAAGTAAAAAATATAAAAATGGTCTACACCCCTAGCTTGAACCATTTTAAGGCTGAAAACCAAGTTGTTTCAATGGAATATTTGTTTTTGTGCACTAAAATTGGAGATTAGATGGAATGTTAACTAAATGATAAACCTTGCTAGGAAGGTTTAATGGCTTCCCATTCCTTTTAGAGTAATCTTAGGCTATGAACACGCCTTTGATTTTTACTTTAATTAAGGCGATGATAAGATTTTGCAGGGACAACCTTGACAAAGGATTTTACTATAGGGAGGCCCTAATTTGATGCACTTTTGTTTTAACTTTTTCCAAGGCTATACACATTCTAACAATTCGAGAACCCATTTTTACCCATGACGCTTAGTTTATAGTGTGAGTGTTCAAGACACCCATACCTCCCAATCTCTTCAAGTGCAATAGAGATTTTAGAAGACTTTGTGGAATCCTTTCTAATGTCCCAAATTAGCTCATAACAAGCATTTAAGGGGTTTCTCTAGCTGTTTGTTGTATGGACTGAGGGAATCGATCATAAAGAATAATTTAAATATATGACAGTCAATACTTTGATGCATATATAGAATCACACCAGAAATGACAAAGGCTTGGTTATCCACTTATTTACTTTCTTTTCCACCATTTTGAACAATCATCTCCTAAAAAATCTTAAGGGAATTGTGAAAAGTGTATGGAAATCCCAAACTTTAAATAATTACGTAAGTAATCCATTACTAGCCTCAATTCATCAACCATGATGGGATATCCTTGACACTTTGCATAAGCATTATGTATTGGCCCATTGAATATTGAGACAAAAGGACAAAAAAATATGTTAGAGCAATCCATATTATTGTGAATCGACTCATAATCTTCTTGGATACTAAAAAAGGGTCATGGACAAATGGTTGTTCACTAATTGACTGAAGGGGAAGTTTTGGGCATACCTTGAATAAGTCTTTTTGCTAAATGTTGAACATTGAGATATATAAAGGCTTCAATGCCCATCACATAAATATTTTGCATTGATATGCTAATCCATGTGGACGCCAATGAAATTAGTACAACCACAATACAAACTGCAATGTTCCGCACAAAAATATTTAGTTTAATCCATTACATATAACTATATGATCATTGCATTTCTTATAAGGTAAGCATATCAAACAAAACATTACATAAACATTGGCACACTAAATTGCACAACAAATTAATGTTCAATTTGAGTAGAAATAGTAAATTGTACATGAACAACATGATTCCTTAATAATTAATATATCAAAGTAAACACGAGTATAATGTAATAAGAAATAGTCATTGTCTAGCTTAGGGAAGACAAATTATTTCATTGCTCCTTTATTCATGTTCTTTATTTTGCACATTTACTTAAATTCAAGGAGGAAGAGATGTAGAGGATAATATATCATCAATGTTGGTATTATGTGCTCCAAGTTATTGACTCAGTTGGCATACTTTTCTAGTGTGCTTCATGTCAATCTCATTGTGTATTTGCAATGAAGTCAATGTTCTAAGTAGTATGATAAAATGTTGGTGGGACCAAATTTGTGTATCTAAGGCATAACACTAGTTTATGTGAATTGAAAAATATTTCATTTATGACACTACATTCTTTGTCACTTTGATTTGCATTAGGGGGTTGATCACTACAATGTGCATCCTACACTAATTTTGTTGCACCATTCCACACCTTTGACATATCAATCGATTTCACACTCATATTTAGAGAATTCATTGTTAAGCTTCTTAATATGATTCTAACTATCATGGACTTAGTCGATCTATGAAATCCCTTGAGCTTAGGAGTTGTTGGCCCTTAATAGTTTTCTTGTGAGCTGAAAAAAATCTTCTAGATCTACTCAAATGTGTATGACTTTCTAGCTTGGCATGATGCCTTTTAATCTTAATTTGAAGAAGTGTCAAGTTTCCCACTCTTTTCACTACAAAATGGTATGTTCTTCTAGATATATGATAACACTTGGCGCTATTCAAGAAGCGATGCAACAAAATCCTTTCATCAGGGCATTTTTTAAGGATTCAAATATTATACCTACGTATACCATTCTAGATGACTATTCTAGTTTGAAAAATCATACATATAGAATATGGGTGGATATTCAATGAAAAAACATGTAATTTACTTTTAAATTAAGTAAATTTATGGTGAATACTACCTATGTAGAGAATAGGGAAATTTTTAACCAAATCAACAATTTTTTTTTTTTTTTTGATGAAAATGGCCAAAAAATAGCCAATTAGAAAAATTTTGCACCTAAAAATTCCTTTCTCTTCATCTCCATTCATCATGGATGGATCACAAATATTCAAGCAATTTGCATCAAATGTTGGATGAACTCCCTTATAGTGTTGGAAATCCAACTTTAACATGTTCTCTCTATTTTTTTAGATGATAATGTAGGAGTCATATATGAGAGATTTGAGCTTTCTTTCCTTCACATCGTTTTTTAAGACAAACCTAGAGGTTATATCCTATGAAAAGTTTAACTACTTCATATCGATATATGGATTCTCTTGAGATCAAACCTCCCCACTTAGGAGTTGTTGGCCCTTAATAGTCATGATGTGATTTAAAAAAACATTTTGGATCTACTCTAAGGTGTATGACTTTCTAGCTTGACATGATGTCCTTTAAGCTTAATTTGAAGAAGTGTCAGGGTTCCTTGCCTAATTTACTACTCTCTTCACTAAAAAATCATATGTTATTCTAGATATATGATGACAAAAACTTGGTTCTATTAAAGAAGTGATGCAACAAACTCCTCTTCATCTCCATTCATCATGGATGGCTCACAAATCTTCAATTAATTTGAATCAAACACTGGATGCATTCCCTTATAGTGTTAGAAATCGAACTTGAATATGTTCTCTCCAATATTCTAGATGATAATGTAGGAGTCATATATGAGTGACTTGAGCTTTATTTCCTTCACACTATATTTCAAGATAAACCTAGAGGTTATCTTCTATAAAAAATTTATCTACTTCATGTACTTTCATGGTTTTCTTACATAGAATAAGCACACACATTTCGCTAAATATGTCCACAACTATAAATAAGTAATCATGTCCTTTCCTTTTCATTGACACTCATTTAATTAAATCCATTGGTTTGAAATAAATATCTTCCAAACTTTATAAAAGGGATTTCTTAGCAAAATTTGAAGTCACCAAAAGACTTAAAGACAAGGCCAAACCTTCAAGAAGGTGAAACGAATCACCTGCTGGTAGGCATTCCAAGGTAGTAATATAAAAATGAATGGTTTTTTGATGTAAAACAACCGATGAGAGGGAAAAATGTAGCTTAGAAATAATAAAAAAATAGTAGTATAAAATCCAAGGATGAAGTCCACTCATAGATTAGAAGGACATAGGGGATTTTGAATTTTCCTTGAAAAGGGAAGGCTATATTTGAGCCAAGAATTGAAAACACTATTGTGAGTAAGAATACTAGCAAAATATCTATTGGGAGTATATAACTCACCCTTTATAAAAAATTGTGAGCATAAGTAGAAGACATAATATGTTGGTTTTCCTATTTGGGTTTCCATGGAAATCTTTATTATTAAATTTGGGTAATTGTTCTGTGATTGAGTTGATTAAATTGTTGAATTTTTGCATACTGTTTTCATTCTTGTCAATTTATTTGGTTGGTGATTTGTAGACTACAAATCCCTCATTTATGGATCATATTAGATTGGTTGAATCCATGAATTTGAAGAATCTATCAATGCTTTGGGGAGAAAGTAGAACTAGTATGAGTAAATAATTGAAATGATAAAGGTTGGAAGAGTTAAGGGCTTTAATGTTTAGACCCAAGAGAAGATAAAACACTTGAAGCAAGGATTACAAATTCAGAAAATAAGCTTGATACTTTTGCAAAATTGTTGCCTTCATTAAAGTGACACTTTCTTGAAATCAAAGGCACTTTCCCCATTGGTATCATAAATTGGAACAAGAGTAAAGTTCATTTCTTGTGATTGGAAGATGTTAAAAGATGTAACTATATTTGGTCTTCATAACATCCTTTTATTGAGAAAGAAAAATAATTGATATTTGAACCAAAATAATTATATTTCTAAAATGTCCCATTGTGACATATGAAACAAAATTTATCTGTATTTGAGACACGTCCCACTTAGAATGTCAGAAATAAAGAAAATGAATTTTTTATTTTGTAAAATATAAGTCCACAAGAAGATAAAGTTGGCCCTTCTCCATCATGTGGGCTCAAGACCCCAAGTGGCACCACATTGAACCCCATGGGCATGTTGAAAATGCAACAAGAAAATCTGGTTTTGACTTTGCCTTGGTCAAACTAGATTAAAATTCGAATTACAATTTCAGTAGAATACTTGGAGGTAGTTAACTGAGGTAACATGGCTCTTGTCATTCAGTTAACTCAGTTAATTCGAGTTGGAGACACTTGAGCTCAATTCAATATGATATTGTCAGTTAAACTAGTTTCAACTATTGGAGAAACTAGTGGAAGGTCAAGTTGTACAATGTAACTTCAATCACACTCAATGGTCATCCAGTTAACGGATCAATCAACCCAAAATAACTGATGCATGTAGAGAATTCGAGTTACCTAGTTGAGATTGGAGTTCAAGGGAAGTGTACTATAAGTTGTACACTAATCCAAGTTGTGCAAGTGGTGCACACAGTCAAAGAATGGGCCTACATGAATTGCACAATCTAATTGAGGAATTTCCCTAAAAAATAGGGGATAATTCCTCAATGAAGAATGCAAGGAAATAAGATCTTGGAGGCTTGAAAATTTGGCTAAGTATTGGTCAGGTTCAATCAATTAGGTAGAGGATAGAAGATACATGTGCAAATTGTGCTCAAGCTTGAGTAAGCATATTGTATTCATCCAAATTATTTGATTAATGAAATACAAATAGTAAGAGGTTTTGAGCAGCTGATTCCCCCTAGATAAATATTTGTTCATGTGTGATGCTTCCTTTTGCATGTTAATGTTTTGTGTTCTTGATCATGAATTCGCTTCCACAGATCAGTAGAGCAGCTTCTAGTCTTGTGATTTAGTAAATTTCATGAGCAGTTTTGAATCTACAATTTAATTTCTACATGGTATTAGAGCTAGATTCGCAGTAGAGAAGAGATTTTGAAATTGCCTTTATAGGATATTCAAATTTGAAGATCAATGTTACAGGTTTTGTCCAGGATTGAGAAGACGACTTCCAATGGACTCAGGCTCGAGTATGCTTTGGAAGGAACCTCATAGTTTGTTGCATGGAAGGACTGCATGGAGGCAGTATTGGATGACAATGGGATGCTAGAATACATCAAGTCAAATGTAGCAAAACCCAAGCATCTGATTCCCAAAATCTTTCTTAGTGGAAGGAGGATGCGGCCAAAGCAAGGAGAATCTTAGTGGAGGGAGTACGAGATCATATTGTCTTGAATCTTCATGGGAAAGAGACTTTGTTCACAATGTGGAAAAAACTAACAGATTTGTTGGAGAACAATAGTGACCACATGAAGCTAGCACTCAAGGACAAGATTCAAAGTATCAAGATGCAGAAGAATGACAAAATTCCGCAGTACTTGAGCAAGTTTAAACCGTGTCGTGATGAAGTTGGAGGGGTCGATGTTAATGTGCCTGAAGAAGAATTGGTAGCTCTAGGGCCTTTTGGGAATTCCCAAGAGTTGGCATAGCTATCAAGATTCGGTAAATGGTCTAAGAGATAAACTACTAAGTTGGGAGTGATTATGGTCCGATCTAGTGTAGGAAGAAATAAGGAGGAATACTAGAGATGGGACTTCATCCAAGGGCAAGGATGAGGAGAATTGTGCCTTGGATGGAAAGGCAAAAAAGGGAAAGGGAAGAAATCCCAATCTAAAGCAAAATCTAGTCAAGGGGTCAAGACAAAATACTTGTCCAAAATCAAGTGCTTTCACTCAGTGATGAATTCAGGCACTATGCCATGAAATTCCCACATAAGAAGACAAGTAAAAATACCTCAGGAGGAGTGGTACGTGAAGATTTGGCTTCAAAATTCGAACTTGGCTTCACCCTCATCGCATGTATGGCAAGCATAATGATGGGAAGTGTGTGGTATATGGATAATGGTTCTTCATTCCACTTGACGGGGAACAAATAATTTTTCAGTGACTTTGTCAGGCCAGGAGTAACTCCAGAAAACTAATGCGTTTATTCATTTAACTAGCTATCTAATATATACATGAATGTGATTGTTCAGTTCATCTTCTCGATGACTGTTCACATTCAGTTCCCCAATCACTGAGGATTAGGTGTCAACATTCCCCCCCTTAATCTGAAGGGATGTTGGTGAGTCCAAGCATCGTTCTGAATCTTTC
>APFE031562917.1:0-19257 GCA_000404065.3 Pinus taeda
ATCCACGCCAATAAATTAACAAGTTTTAAAAGTTAAATCGCTTCCGTTTAAGTTTTTTTTAAAGAAATTGGGATTTTGGACAAACCCTAAATTCTCATTTTCATCAGAATATCTCCAGTACTCCTTCTACTTCACTACTTTAGATAATGACCATGATGTAGCCAATAAATTAATATTGAGACAAGATAACTCACAAATCCAAGATAGTCCTAGACTGAAATACTTTTATTAATCAGGGATAACAAGGACCTCAATCCTCTTTTTTACAATAAATCAAGTAAAATATAGTGTAGGGATCCAAACCTAGATGAAGACACCAATCTCCAATCCCCCAGGCTCCAACCTAGTCTTCTTGAGGACTCCTTTCCTCTAGGGCTCCAACCCTATCTCCCAAGGCACCAAGCTTGTTTCTTTGAGGCTTCAATTTTTAGGGGTCCAACCCTTAACTTCAATTTGTCAAGATAAGTTTGATGATTCTTCACGACTCCCAATATCTTCTGCATAGGGCCTTGAGGAAATATAAGTTATTGTAAGCAAAACTATCTTCCCCTACGAGGGAATAAATACAGGGTGAGGGTGCAAGGTTTGGCTATCACCTACTATCAAAGAATTTGGCTATCTAACTCGTTAAGATGATTACCTTGTTACTAGTCTAGATTTAGTGCTGGTGGAGGGAGGGAGTGTGCCACCTGAGGCAGAAATTGGGAAGGTCTTTTTCTAGCCAACCTAAGGAGTCCATTGTTGATGGCTGCTCTCTTCGATTTTCGGGTCGGATATGGTTGGTCACTTTGCTCAAGAATCATGGGCATAAAATGTTAAAGCCTTAAGATGTATAAAAAGAAGGGAAATAGAAACAATTTTGTAATTGGAAAAATTACATTTTTTAAATTCACTTTTGCTAATTCATTTTTGCTTTAGAGGTAGGAAAGCCAAAAAAGCAAGAAAAATAAAGAATGGATGAACATGGATTATTACTAATTTTTTAAATATATTTCTATTTGCCAAATTTTACATAAATAAGTTTAGAATAGTGATGGTGATTTTTCTAAAATGTATTTATCTATTACATAAGAATTTTGGACAAATATGTTTTGAAACCAGAAAACCAGGTTAGATTTTTTAAATTTCAGATTTAAATTCTCAATTTTTTCAATGAATTACATCTCTAAAAATTGTTATATTATCTAAATTTATTAGAAATTATTCAAAATTTAAAATGAATTAAAAATAAAAGGATGAGAATATCTTACAGTTAGAAAAAAATAAAATATATATATTTAAGTATTTAACATATATATAATCAAATTTTTTGCCAGCTTCGCTGGGTGACTTACAGAACTTAGAAGAAATTGAGCGTAGTTTGCCGGCTTGGCTCGGTAACTCGAGGGAATTGTGGATATGGGGCGGCCGTGAATTACACTGTTTGCCAGCTTCTAGTAATGGACGGTTGACTTAGTTGACTAATTTGAACTCTTCCACTCACAACTGCATGCTTCTGCGACTTCCACTAAAACCTCGTAGATAAAGATTTTAAGTGATTTGAAAAAATAATGACTATTTTTATTATAAAATACAAAATGATTACAACTAATTTTAACAATAATTTATATATATGTTTATTTTTTAAAAATAACTAATAAAATAATAATAAAAACTATTTAAAAAATAATAGGATGTTTTTTTTTATCATTTTTGTAACTTTACAAACAAATTATAATGATATTTTAATCACGTTTAGAACTTTAAAAAAAAAATATTGAAGGGAAAATTTGCTTATTTTTTAATATAATTGGAGGTTTCTCAAATTTGTTTTACTTGCTATTGTAATTTGAGGATTGATAGATGTTTCAATATTATAACAAGTACAAAGGAAAATTTGCCTACATTTTCAAAATTATTGGAGGTTTCTCAAATTTTGTTGTACTTGGTATTGTAATTTGAGGAATGATAGATGTTCCAATATTATAACTAGTGTAGCCATATAAATTAAATGGTTGGTAAATGTCAATAGACATCAATATGAGAAGACAATTCTTGGTGTGAGTTTTTATTGCAATGAGTTTGGTGTGTTAAAAAACTCAAAACCTGTAGTGCTCGATACATAACTTTCATCATGAGTCACCATTGTGTCGTGCTTCTTTGTGCTTGAAGCCAAGACAAAACAAAACTTTATATCAAAACTATATACTTAAATCAACCCACTGAAACCCAACCTACCTGTAACCATTGCATGGATTCACCCCCAATTCTCCTCATTCAAAAACAAATAGTAGGTTGGAAGGTCAAAGATTCATTTTACTCCAAGACTTCTAGGTTTGAAAGGCTACAACATTAATAAAGAAATGAGTGTCCCTACAAGAAAGTATAAAATCCAAAGAATTGCAAATTCATATAAACAAATGCCAAATAAATATTCATTCAATTGCAATACTTGTGGCTTATTTGGCATCAATCATTTTACTTTCTTTTATGTGATCTAAAATTTCATTTCAATTATGGCTAATAGAAGCAGATGGGACAAAGGAAAACTCGCCAATAAGTATAGCCTGAATATGTGTCTGATGATCATGTTATCACCAAAATAAGAAGTTACATTGTTCCTAGTCATGGTCTTAGATAAGTGTCAAGTCACCCTATGTTTCAATGGGTAGGTGATAGGTTAGGAGTCTGAAAGGTCTCATTTTTTATACCCTAATAAAGTCTAACAACCTTATTCCATGTTTCATGAGTATTACATTCTTTTTAGAAACTCATAGATTAAACCATTATGAATTTTTTTTGAATTAGCCCAGAAACCATGTTTTCGTAGTGCAGACAATGTAAAATATCTGTTTTGCGCTACGAAAACGCTGCTCTTTTCGTAGCACTTTTCCCTACGCACTACGAAAGCGCGGATTCATAGAAAAGTTTTGTCAAACATCAATCCGTTAAGATTCCGTTAAAATTTTCATTATTAGGTGTCAGCTAGGAGTCAATCCTTAAGCATGCCACCATCCAAGACTCCTCATTTCGAATTTAGGGCTCATTATGAAAGGTAATTTCAAATTCATAAGGGTTGGCTAGTCTCTTATTTTAATTTTCATGCAAACCCTCAAACATAATTGTCTTTCTAACGGTAAGCTTTGGTAATTTTTCACCAAGGTTTCTCTCATCCATAATTCAAGCAAGGCTGACCACAATAGGCAAGCGAGGCTGATCAACAGAATTTCAAGCAAGGCCAGTTGGTTACAGGGATTCAGAAGGAAAGACGAAAGGGGAGAAGAAAACTCACAGGTCTGGTCATTGTTTAAGAACAAAGCCTGAAATCACCAAGGTCTTAGTCAGAGATAAATCAGTTGTAGAAGCCTTCAAGAAAGCAGGATGCTGGAAGTTTTGTAAAAAATTGCAGGGAGGACATACTCAGGTGACAAAGGAGTTTGCACTACATTTCACTGGCTCAAGCACAAAGGTCGGAATCCTGAACTTGCAAATTTCTCCAGAGGTCATAGCTTTGGTGACAGAGATCCCTAGGGGGCAAGATATATGGTTCAAAAACTTCAGATTCGACATGGAACCATCTAATGTGTTTCTCAAGCCAGAGTTTGTAGAAACAGATTTAACTAAGGCAATTCCCAAAAACTACATCAAGGACAACTATGCCAACTTTCTCTTCAATATTCAACGTTATTTTTCCCGTGAAGGCAGATATCAAAAGGTTTATTCATATCATTTTAAACTCTTGTTGCATTTTACTGGTATGATTTCTTTAGATTTGCCTTACTTCTTATATCAAAGTGTAGCTAAGATGCCAGATAAAGTATAGTTGAAATCTCAAGGATGTGAAACTTCCCTGTTTCATCATGGTCTCATTAAACTGATAGTTCTACATGAACTCAAAAGGATCAACAAAGAATGGTCTTCATTTTTGTTTTTGTGTGCCTTTGGAGTAGAAAATCAAGGTGTAGAAATTAGCCCTAGGGTTAAAGGAACTCCATCAACAGAAACCAGCAAGTCTGTAATGTCCAGGGAAAAAAGGTTTGTTAAGTTGAAACCTAGGAAGCAGGTGAAAGAGAAAGTAAGCAAAACACCAGTAGTTATTCTTGAAACTCCTAAATCTACAGAGGAAAAGATATCTGAGGTTAAAGGAGTGACACAAGAACAGTCAACCAATAAACTAGTTCAAAGGAGATTGACTAGAAGTAAAATTGCAAAGGAGAAAGGTAAAACAGTGATCTCGGGAGAAGGTTCAAGCTTGAAGGGTGATTTAAATGATATTTTAAAAGCCATTGATATCCCAGAATACCCTTTGGTGCAGGCAGATGTGATAGAATTTGATCAAGGAAAGTTGAAGAAAGTGAAACCTTCCAAGAAACTGGAATTTGAGGATGATTTTACAACCTTTGTTTTCAAACCTAGAAAGCCCTTAACCAGGAAATCCAAAAAGATACAAGAGTCCAATATTGAGTTAGGGAGAACAGAAGCAGCCTCCGCTGTTCAGGAAGAGTTGATAGACTTTCCATCTCCAAGACCTGAAGGTGACAAAAACATAGTTTTTTCCACTCAAACAAAAAAATCGAATTACAAAGAAATGGAAGAAAGTTTAAGAGCAACAAACAATGAAATTGCTAAACTAAGAGTGAGAGCAAGAAGGCATGTTGCTAAGAGGAAAGATTTCAAAAGGATAAAGGCTCTCTGGGAAGTTGAAGAAGTTTCCAAACCAGAAATAGTCAACAGTGAAACTCAGTACTTTACCTGGACTATTCCTGCAATAAAAAAAGCTAGATTTGTAAGGAGGATTAATGCTAAGTTGAGAGCTACTAACAGGAGATTGAAGAGAGAAATTGAAGACCTAGAAATATTAACAAAAGCTGGAAAAAAATGTTATAGCAATAATGAAACAGGGTGATGAAAAAGGGCAGTGAAGGATATGTCTTAAAACAATTTTGGCATAAAAAATAAGGACATCTATGAAGAAGAACATCTTATAAGGGTAAGTTGTTTTGATTTTTGGTTGGTCATATCAGTCTTTATGGAATTTTGAAAACTCCCAAACTATAGATTTTTGAAAGCCGTGTTGAAAAAGAGCACACACAGCAGTTTCGTAGCGCGCTACGAAACTGCTGAAGGTGACCATTTAGCACTTTATAGATGCATTTTGGAGGTATGGTCTGATAAATTCCAAGTTTTGAGGTTGCTAATAGACATGGGATCATATATGAGGTTTCAAATAGGAGTGATGCAGAAAGAAAAGTTCCAAGAAGTATTCCATAAGTGACATAAAAACTGTGCTACAAAAACAGACTATTTTTCGTAGCACAGTCATGTTTTCATCCTCTTTTCCATATGTTCGAGGTTCACTTTTTGCAGAGGTGGAAAATGAAGTTTTTATGGATTATTAATACATGGCACATATACACCAGCAAAACTGCTCGAAGATAAGCATAAAGGATTAAGGGCCTTAAAGGGAGGAACTTTGTCTCCTTGTTTTCAGGACAGTTAGGTCATGACTCAGCAGGGTGTGCAACAATACTGGAGACATCATCAAGCTTGAAGACATGGATTGGCAGCTCTTAAAGAATGTATTTAAGTCATAGATAAGGTGGTTTATAGCATGTTTTAGAAGTTTCACTCCTGTTTGTATTAGGACTCTTAAAGACAACTAGTTGTCAAGTTGTAATTAAGTAGTTTGTTTTATGAATAGATAGGTATCAATGTTAGGAATTCGAATTCCTCTAAAGATGGATTATAGTAATCCAAGGTTGAAAAACTCTATATAAAGCATGAGAATCAAATTCCTTAGGGTTGGGAATTTCATTACCAAAAGAAAGTTGTGTTATTGTAAGAAACTATGGTTTTTCAAACTTAATACAGAGATCAGTTTGACTACTCAAGATTCACAAGGAGTTTATGTGTTTGATGTTCTTATGTTTTTTTTTTAATTACTTATTTGCAGTGGTATGAGCTTGTGATACTTAGAATTCATTGGAAAATTCTCTAACTTCCTTCGCATGCTTATAAACTGTGTTGATTCACTGTGTTATTATTTTATTTATAAACCTAAACTCTAAGTGCCTTGACTTCCATGTTTTGTTGATCATGTTGTTTTGTTGAAGACTATCTTGACTCCATAGCCCAATAGATGTTTGCTAATATTTGATTCAACCAGTCAACCAATTATACATCTGTCCATTTTGTTCCTAAAGTTAGCCATCTAATCATTAATCAAAAATCTTAAACCTATTGAGAGAGCCCTATCAGGTTGAGGAGGCTAAGCCTCAAGCAGAAGATTGGTTTGAAAGAGTTACTCAGAGTCTACTTGATCAACAGCTTATCAGGGTCAAATTTTGTGATAACATTTTGGTGCGTCTGCCAGGAGTCTGAAGATTACTCATTCCCGAAATCAAGAAGCTAAAATTCTGAAGGTATCTGGAGCTTAGAAAGTTTCTCGAGGATGCAGTCTACCTTGGTGACTCCATATACTTTCAAAGATTTAAAGGTGGCTTCGAGAAGGAGATACACACAGAGCAATCCTAATCCCAATCCACCTACCATTGGAGAAAATCCAAACATTGTTTCAAGATTCAGTCAAAGGTTTTCAGAAATATCAGGTACTCCATCTTATTCAAAATCTTTGCTCTCTGAATTCTCAAGAAGTCTTGAAGACAAAAAAGTTGATGATAAAATTCATGAAGTGTTGTTTAGATCAGAAAATGAAAAGGAACTTATTGATATTATATTAGACCTGCAAAAGAAAGGAATTAACACTTCAGCCTTAATATCCCAAGAAGACAAAGAAGAGTTTTGGGAAATTGTGACCTCTGAGCTATTGTTAGAAAAAGAGCCTCTAGATAAATTGAAAGAACTTGACCCTTTCGAAGTCCTGCTGAAATCTAAAGCCAGTTTACCTCTTTCAAATTGGAGTTCATTTGTTAGTGGTTTACAGAAGCCAAGCAGTCCTCCTCATATCAGTTCTTCATCTTCTGTGTCTACCATTCCTAGTGGTTTACATAAACCAATCAGTTCTCCTCATATCAGTTCTTCATCCTCTATTTCTGTTATTCCTATAACTATTGTTCCTCCTTTAATCATGCTTGCACCTGCTAGGTATGTTCCACTTGTGCTCCCTGCTATTTTGCATGACCTGCCTAGTAAATATGCTGCTAGGATCCCTACTTGGGGTAGTGATGAATAAATTACATCAGAAGAACATGTAGACAGATTTAATGATTTTGTTGACAGAGAAGAAGTCAATGATGAGGATGTGAAGTTAAGACTTTTTGCTCAGAGCTTTATTGGTGAAGTCAGAAAATGATTTAAAGCTCTTACACCAGGAAGCATTCGAAATTGGGTTGAGTTTGAAGATAATTTTTTAAGGAAATGGAGAAACAGAACTAATCTAGTTCAAGCACTTACTGAATATAACAGCCTTAGAAGGGCATCTGATGAAACTGTTCAAATCTTTTTAAATAGATTCAATAAAGTTTTTAACTCAATTCCAGCTCATTTGAAACCTCCAGAAGCCCTAGCACAAATGAGATATGTTGAAGCATTTGATTATGACTTTTCTCTCTTATTGAGAGAAAGAGAATCACCCACACTTGCTGAAATGCAGAGTGATGCAGTAAAGGTAGAGGTAAACATGGTAGCTGCTAAAAAGTCAAAAATGGGAAAACAAAATTGAAAGAAGAAGAGAAACCTTCCTCTTCAACTTCTGAAGATAAATTAGACTAAATGATGAAAACCATGGAGAAGTTGATGGATAGGTTATCTCTTGGAAATACTTCCCCTCCTCCTATGCAACATGAACCTCAATTTAGAAATCCTCAATTCAGGAGATCTCAAAACCAACAAAGACCAAGAGAAAATAGAAATCAGCGACCTGATCCTCCAGTGAGACCTCCTTTGCAGCAGAATTTGGTTGATGAAGAAGATGATCCTAAAATTCCTGAAGAATCTATCCATTTCCTTAACGAAGAGATGTCAGGAATTTTCTTGACTAAAGAAGAGCATGATGAGTCAGATTTGGCCAATCAAGGGGAAGAGCCTTCAGATTATTTTAAAGGGTATCAGCATGCCATCTCTGAAATGCAAAAAAAAAATATAATCTTAGAAATAGAAATGTGCCGATTATTGAAAATAAAGCACAGCCTAAGAAAGATGCTCCAAAGGTGGCTGAAACCAAGAATGATACCCCAAATATTGTTGAAGGTAAGAAAGACACTCTGTTTGGTAAAAAGGACACTCAACTTCCTCATCCTATCAAAGAAGCTGAAAAATCTGTTTCTGTTTTCAACCTTGAGAATGAAATTTCAAAGATTAAAATATTAGTCCCTTTTAGTGAGATTCTCAAGGTAAATAAATATAGAAGCAAAATTGTTGAGATGTTGAATTCACAACCAGGAGCTGCTGATATTTTAAATGCCCAAGAAGATAATCCTACTATATATTTGGGTCCAAGGTTAGAAGATGATCAAAATGAGGAATTTCCTCCTTTCTATGTAAGCATTAGTATTCATGGTATGACTTTACATAATGTTATGTTGGATTTAGGGGCTTCTCATAATCTCATGCCCAAAGTAATTATGGAAAGGTTAGGGTTACAAGTAACAAGACCATATAAGGATTTATTTTCTTTTGACTCAAAAAGAGTTCAATGTATTGGTTTAATCAAAGATGTTGTTGTTGGTCTAACACAAATCCCAGCAAAGACAATTGTTATGGACATTGTTGTGGCTAATATTCCACCAAAGTTTGGGATGTTGCTATCAAGATCATGGGCAACAAAAATTAAAGGCATAATGCAGATGGACCTTACTTATGCGACAATTCCTGTTTTTGGTCAACAAAGGAGGTTGTATCGAGAAACTATAATGGCTTATATGGTAAGAAGCAAAGATAAACCTCAGAATTTTCCTATTTATGCATTTGATATTGAACTTGGATCTACCATTATTTTCAATGAGTCAATTGATAGTGGTCTAGAAGAAATGAGAGCAGAAAATCAGCACTCGGAAAATCAGCAAGTAAATAAGAAAGAGATGGAGGGATGGTGGTCATTGTACTTCGATGGATCAGCAGGAAAAGAAGGGGTAGGAGCAAGAATTTGGATTGCAATTCCAAGTGATGAGAGTAAGTTTTACTCTTACAAATTGAATTTTGATTGTACAAATAACATCGCTGAATATGAATCTTTGATATTGGGTCTATATGTTTTGATAAGAATGAATGCTCAGAATATTTCTATTTTTGGAGATTCTAAATTGGTTATTAGACAATTTGAAGGTGTTTATCAAACAAAGGATGTAAGAATGAGAGCATACAGAAATCTAGTTTTAGACATGTTGTAGAATTTTCAAGCCTATTCTTTCATTGTCAAAACTAGAGACCAAAATTCCATTGTTAGTTCTTTTTCTGTTTTGGCGAGTATTTTTTTCATTCCTATTCATTCTTTTGAGAAATATGAGATTTAAGTTCGTCATAGACCAGCTATACTAGACAATATCACCAATTGGCAAGTTTTTGAAGATGATCAATAGGTATAGAATTTTATTGAGCTAAAAGAAGAATTTGAAAGTACTCAAGTAGATCAACAAAACATGCTTGTTGAGTCTAAAGAAAATTATGAAATATTGCAATTAAAGAATAATTCAATACCAAAGGGTCTTAGCCCTCTTGAGAAACTTTTTTATCAGAATGATGTTTTCAAATCACCAAAGATACAAGCTGATGAAGAGGAAGTAGAAAGCTGTAATTTGGGTACATCAGCTTTGCCTAAAATGATCAAAATTTCAAAGTTTCTTTCAGTTGATATGAAATTAAAATATATTGAGATGATGAAGAGGTTTTTCGATGTTTTTTCTTGGAGTTATGCTGACTTAAAATAATATGAACCTTCCATTATTCAGCATACTATTCCTATTAAAGAAAATGAGAAACCCTTCAAATAGAAGTTGAGAAGAATTAATCCCCTTCTCATGCCATTGATTGAAAAGGAGATTAAGAAGCCTTTTGATGCTAAAATCATTGTCCCAATCAGATTCTCAAATTGGCTTGCAAATTTGGTATCGATTAGAAAGAAGAGTGGAGAAATCATAATTTGTATTGACCTCAGGAATTTGAATAAGGCTTCACTAAAGGACAACTATCCTCTTCCCAACATGGATTCAATTCTACAAAATATTGCTGGTTCACAAAGAATATCTATGCTTGATGGCTTCTCATGTTACAATCAAATTCTTGTGCATCCAGATGATCAGGAGAAAACAACCTTCACAACACCATGGGGCACATTCATGTATGCCAAGATGCCTTTTGGTCTCATGAATGCGGGAGCTACTTTTCAAAGAGCGATTGACATTACTTTTTCTGAAGAAAAGGACAAGACGATGGTTGTTTATCTTGATTATATAATAGTCTATTCAAAGAAAGAGGAAGATCATTTGAAACACCTAGAAAAAATTCTACCGAAGTGCAGAAGGTTTGGTATCTCTTAATCCTACTAAAAACATCTTTGCTTTAACGATAGGAAAATTACTTGGTCATATTAATTCGGAAGATGGAATTAAGATTCATCTTAACAGAGTTAATGCAATTCAAAAAGTAGATTTATGAAGAAGTAGGAAAGAGATTCAATCATTTCTTGGGAAAGTGAATTTTGTTAGGCGCTTCATTCCTAATTTTTCTGAGATTGTCAAAGATATAACAAGGATGTTAAAGAAAGGAGTTGATATTAAATGGACAGTTGAAGAAAATAATTCTTTTGAGCAAATCAAGAAGGAACTTACACAAGCACCAGTACTCATCAGTCTAGATTTCTCAAAAGAATTTATGGTTTTTACATTTGCTTCCGAAAATACAATTGTTGGAGTTTTGCTTCAAAAGGGAAAGCAAGGTACTGAACAACCTATATCTTTCTTTAGTAGAACATTAGCTAATGTTGAGCTGAAGTATAATATTCTAGAAAAGTAGGCTTATGCTTTGGTAAAAGCTATTAAAGACTTCATAATTTACATTCTGCATTCTCATATTGTGGCATATGTTCCAAGTACTATGGTGAAAGACATTCTGACTCAGGCAGATCCTGATGGTAAAAGGGGAAAATGGATTGAAACTGGAATATGATATAGACATCAAACCAACCAAATTGGTGAAGGGAAAAGGGTTGGCAAAGTTAATGACTTAGTCAAACTTGGATTGTCTTGACATAAATCTGAATGTAGAAATATCAGAAAATTCTGATGATGAGGTAGAATTGGTTCTAATTGATGAGAAATATCTTGTTTCAGATTGGTACAAAGATGTGGTATTGGTTTTACAACATTACAAAGCTCTCGCTGATCTAACAAAATCCAAAGCAAGGTTTGTGAAGTTGAAATCTTTGAGATATTTTATATTTGACAGAAATCTATTTTGGAAAGATACAGGAGGAATTTTGCTAAATTGTTTACTTGAAGAGGAGATTGGAAAAGTCATTGAAGAATTCCATAATGGTGATTGCGGAGGACACCATTATTGGAGAGCTACAACAAATAAGATTCTAAGAGTGGGATATTTTTGGCCGATAATGTTTAAAGACATTTACAAAAGAATTGCTGCATGTCATGAATGCCAAATCTTTGAAGGAAGAAGAAAAGTTGTACCTTTGCCTTTGGTACCTATCTATGTGGAAACACCTTTCCAGCAGTGGGGGTTAGACTTTATTGGAGAAATACATCCATCATCATCAGGACAGCATCACTGGATTCTCACAGCAACAGACTACTTCACCAAATGGATAGAGGCGATCCCAACAAGGAAAGCTAATGATTATGTAATTATTTATTTTCTAGAGAATAATATATTGTCTCGATTTGGCTGCCCCATGAAGATTATAACAGATAATGCTCAAGCTTTCAGGTCTAAGAAAATGATTAATTTCTGTCATCAATATCACATCACTCTTGCACATTCTATAACATACTATCCACAAGGAAATGGTCTTACTGAATCATCAAATAAAGGTATTGTAAGAATCATCAAAAAGGTATTACAGGAGAACAATAAAGCTTGGCACTTAAAGCTGAAGTACGCCTTATGGGCTGACAGGATATGTACAAAGAGATCAATTGGGACTTAACCATATGAATTAGTTTATGGTGCTGATGCTATTTTTCCGACATCACTTGGGGTATCGGTCATGAAATTAATTCAAGGACTTGAAGAAGAACTAAATGCTATACATAGGAGGATAAACCAGCTGATAGCTTTGTAGGAAAGAGGAATGAAGTCTATGACAACCATCAGCATGCTCAAAACAGAATTAAAAATACATTTGACAGAAAGATTAAAGAAGACAGTTTCCAAATACAAGACAAAGTGCTAAAATGGGAAGCCAAAATTGAGGGAAAGGGCAAGCATGGTAAGTTTGAGAATTTATGGAAGGGTCCTTTTAAGATTGTATGTTTTCATGGGAACAAAACTTATATATTGCAGGAAATTGACGGAGGATCATATGCTGGAGGGCCTGTCAATGGCAGTTTCCTGAAGCATTATACTTGCTGAAGTTTTACCAATCACTCATGACATTGTATATATTCCATCTTTGTCAGTTTTTATTGCTAATAATGATAAGCTGAAAGAGAGAGCTTAAGCCCGAGTTGAAGGCCCAATAGTTTGAAGAAGATGATTATCAAATCAAATAAAAGTATTTCTGTTTTACCAAAAAATGTAGCACTAGAGCTACGAGTTCTTAGTGTGCCACAGGGGTACACTATCCCAAGTGGAGCCACTGTTATCACCAAAATAAGAAGTTACATTGTTCCTATTACTAGTCATGGTCTTAGATAAGTGTCAAGTCACCCTATGTTTCAATGGGTAGGTGATAGGTTAGGAGTCTCAAAGGTCTCATTTTTTATACCCTAATAAAGTCTAACAACCTTATTCCATGTTTCATGAGTCATACATTCTTTTTAGAAACTCATAACTTAAACCATTATGAAAATCTTTTGAATTAGCCCCGAAACCACGTTTTCGTAGCGCAGACAGTGTAAAATGTCTGTTTTACGCTACGAAAACGCTTCTCTTTTTCTAGCACTTGCGAAAGTGTGAATTCATAGAACAGTCTTGTCAAACATCAATCCGTTAAGATTCCGTTAAAATTTTCATTATTATGTGTCTGCTAGGAGTTAGTCCTTAAGCTTGCCACCATCCAAGACTCATCATTTCAAATTTATGGCTCATTATGAAGAGTAATTTCAAATTCATAAGGGCTGGCTAGTCTCTTATTGTAATTTGCATGCAAACCCTCAAACATAATTGTTTTTTGAACGGTAAGCTTTGGTAATTTTTCACCAAGGTTTCTCTCATCCATAATTCAAGTGAGGCTAACCACCATAGGCAAGTGAGGTTGATCAACATAATTTCAAGCGAGGCCAGTTGGTTACAGGAATTCAAAAGGAAAGATGATAGAGGCGAAGAAAACTCACAGGTTTGGTCATTGTTTAATAACAAAGCCTGAAAGCACCGAGGTCTTAGTCAGAGATAAATCAGTTGTAGAAGCTTTCAAGAAAGCACGATGCTGGAAGTTTTCTAAAATATTGCAGGGAGGACATACTCAGGTGACAAAGGAGTTTGCACTACATTTCACTAACTCAAGCACAAAGGTCGAAATCCTGAACTTGCAAATTTCTCGAGAGGTCATAGCTTTGGTGACAGAGACCCCTAGGGGGCAAGATATATGGTTCAAAAACTTCAGATTCGACATGGAACCATGTAAGGTGTTTCTCAAGACAGAGTTTGTAGAAACAGATTTAACTAAGGCAGTTCCCAAAAACTACATCAAGGACAGCTATGCCAACTTGCTCTTCAACATTCAACATTATTTTACCTGTGAAGGCAGATATCAAAAGGTTTATTCATATCATTTTAAACTCCTGTTGCATTTTATTGGTATGATTTATTTAGATTTTCCTTACTTCTTATATCGAAGTGTAGCTAAGATGGCAGATAAAGTACAGTTGAAATCTCAAGGATGTGAAACTTCCCTGTTTCATCATGGTCTAATTAAACTGATAGTTCTACATGAACTCAAAAGGATCAACAAAGAATGGTATTCATTTTTGTTTTTATGTGACTTTGGAGCAGAAAATCAAGGTGTAGATATTAGCCCTAGGGTTAAAGGAACTCCATCAGTAGAAACCATCAAGTTTGTAATGTCCAGGGAAAAAAGGTTTTTTAAGTTGAAATATAGGAAGAGGGTGAAAGATAAAGTAAGCAAAACACTAGTAGTTATTCTTGAAACTCCTAAATCTACAAAGGAAAATATATCTGAGGTTAAAGGAATGACACAAGAACAGTCAACCAACAAACCAGTTCAAAGGAGATTGACTAGAAGTCAAATTGCAAAGGAGAAAGGTAAAACAGTGATCTCGGGAGAAGGTTCAAGCTTGAAGGGTGATTTAAATGATATTTTAAAAGCCATTGATATTGAAAAATCCCCTTTGGTCCAGGCATATGTGATAGAATTTGATCAAGGAAAGTCGAAGAAAATGAAACCCTCCAAGAAACTGGAATTTGAGGATGATGTTATAGCCTTTGTTTTCAAACCCAGAAAGCCCTTAACCAAGCAATCCAAAAAGATCCAAGAGTCCAATATTGAGTTAGGGAGAACAGAAGAAGCCTCCATTGTTTAGGAAGACTTGATAGACTTTCCATCTCCAAGACCTGAAGGTGACAAAACATAGTTTTTTCCACTCAAACAAAAAAAGCCAGTTACGAAGAAATGGAAGAAAGGTTAAGAACAACAAACAATGAAATTTCTAAACTAAGAGTGAGAGAAAGAAGGCATGCTGCTGAGAGGATAGATTTCGAAAGGATAAAGGCTCTCTGGTACGTTGAAAAAATTTCCAAACCAGAAATAGTCAACAGTGAAACTCAGTACTTTACCTAGACTGTTCCTGCAATCAAAGAAGCCAGATTTGTAAGGAGGATTAATGCTCAGCTGAGAGCTACTAACAGGAGATTGAAGAGACAGATTGAATACCTAGAAATACAGTTAACAAAATCTAGAAAAAAGGCTACAACAATAATGAAACAGGGTGATGAAAAAGGGTAGTGAAGGATATGCCTTAAAACAGTTTTGGCATAAAAAGGAAGGACAATTGGGAAGAAGAAAATCTTATAAGGGTAAGTTGTTTTGATTTTTGGTTGATCATATCAATATTTATGGAATTTTGAAAACTCCCAAACTACATATTTTTGAAGGCCGTGTTGAAAAAAAGCACACGCAACAGTTTTGTAGCGCGCTTCGAAACTGCTGAAGGTGACCATTTAGCACTTTATAGATGCATTTCGAAGGTAAGGTCTGATAAATTCCAATTTTTGAGATTTTTGGTAGATATGGGATCATATATGAAGTTTTAGATGGTAGTGATGCAGAAAGCAAATTTCCAAGAAGTATTCCATAAGTGACATAAAAACTGTGCTACGAAATGAAGTTTTTATGGATTATTAATACATGCCACATATACACCAGCAAAACTGCTCAAAGATAAGCATAAAGGATTAAGGTCCTTAAAGGGAGGAACTTTGTCTCCTTGTTTTCAGGACAGTTAGGTCATGACTCAGCAGGGTGTGCAATAATACTGGAGACATCATCAAGCTCTAAGACATGGATTGGTGGCTTATTAAAGAATGTATTTAAGTCATAGATAAGGTGGTCAATAGCATGTTTTAGGAGTTTCACTCCTGTTTGTATTAGGACTCTTAAAGACAACTAGTTGTCAAGTTGTAATTAAGTAGTTTGTTTTATGAATAGATAGGTGTCAATGTTAGGAATTCGAATTCCTCTAAAGATGGATTATAGTATCCAAGGTCATAAAAACTCTATATAAAGCATGAGAATCGAATTCCTCAGGGTTGGGAATTTCATTACCAAAAGAAAGTTGTGTTATTGTAAGAAACTATGGTTTTTCAAACTTAATACAGAGATCAGTTTGACTACTCAAGATTCACAAGGAGTTTATGTGTTTGATGTTCTTATGGTTTTTTTTCAAAATTAATTATTTGCAGTGGTATGAGCTTATGATACTTAGAATTCATTGGAAAATTCTCTAACTTCCTTCACATGCTTATAAATTGTGTTGATTCATTGTGTTACTGTTTTATTTATAAACCTAAACTCTAAGTGCCTTGACTTCCATGTTTTGTTGATCGTGTTTTTTTTTTAAGTATATCTTGACTTCATAGCCCAATAGATGTTTGCTAATATTTGATTCAACTAGTCAACCAGTTATAGATTTGTCCATTTTGTTCCTAAAGTTAGCCATCTAATCATTAATAAAAAATCTTAAACCTATTGAGAGAGCCCTCTCAAGTTGAGGAGGCTAAGCCTCAACCAGAAGATTGGTTTGAAAGAGTTACTCAGGGTCTACTTGATCAACATCCTATCAGGGTCAGATTTTGTGATAACAGATTGAAAGAATTTATTTCCCTCCATCCCTTTCTGCAATTGGCATGTGATTTCTCAAGATGAGTATTCGCATAAAAAAAAACAAAAACATCATATCTTGTTCAAGAAGGAAAATGTAGAAAATCCAGCCTTACAAGCAAAAGGACTAATTATAATAAAGCCAAAGCTAAAGGCTAACAACAATAATAAACATCACCTTCACTTTCAACAAGCTAAAGGAAAAAAGTGGTTTGTCCTCCTAGATGAATTGACTATGATGAATACAAAGGCGAAACCTCATGGAAGTTTAGGACTAACCATAAGAATCCAATAATTCATTTTTTCATTAATTGTACTAGGCCTAGGCACAAGGCCTAATAGGAGGACGAGCATACTGACTATAAAGAGTGAGTAGCCTCAAGTGATGATCCTTGGTGCTTGATCCTCTTCTATAGTATATATCGACATCATGTGCCCACAACCAACATAACTCGATGACTTGTGAGCACATGTTCAACAACGTTGTGGCATTGTTGGAGCGAGGTTGTTAATTTCCCTGCAAGTTCAAAATTGGATTATGATAATTAAAATGGAGAAAGAGGACTATATGCATCCCCATTGTTCAATTTAGTATCTCCCTTCTAATTCCAAAATATACACACCTATCGGTGTAATTAGAGGTGGGAAAAAATTGACATCTTGAGCTAAAAAAAAATGAGTGGGTGGATACATGAAGTTAGTTCCCAAATTTATTGCAATGAAAATGAACACTCATGAACTTTAAGAATATGTAAACTCTTGAAAATTTAAATGGCTCTAGCTTTGCTAATGTTCAATGAAGCGAATTGCTTATGCACATTGAATCCAAATTTATTTTATTCATGTAAACTGGTGGAAAATGTATTTTAACCAAAATCAAAACAATAACCTATGGAAAAATAAACATAAATAACTATAGAGAAAATCCTAGTAAATCTAAATATTCAACAAGAAAGAAAATTGTTAGTTAAAAGCGCTTTCCAAAAACCAAAATATTGGAGTGATGACATCTCATCTAGTCCTAGCTAGCAAAGGCATGAAAGATGCTTATAGTAATATGCATGCAATAATCACCCAAGGTCCAAGTACCTTAGTAAAAATCAGTACCCTCGAGGAGAGCTAATATAGTGATTATACATCACTTCAAGTACCATGAGAACTTCCCATTTGTAGTTGCCCATGTGTTTCCCTTGGAAAATTCATTATGGTTATCACTTTACAATCAATAAATAAGAAAAATAATCATGGGTCAAGACTCGCTTATCTCTGGGAAGATATGTGGCAGCTACATGCCTTTTAACTATGTTACAATGAGGCTCAAGGGCCTATTTATTATTGAACAACAAGGAGAAACCCTAAACAACCAAAGCCCTAACCCTAGGAGATGGAACACTAAGAGTTTGTGGGCCCTGTAGGGGTTTGTTGGGCAGCCAACTTCCCGGGGTCATGACTTGGTCATATTATCTTCATTTTGCGCATATGATACCATGTTCAAAAGATATATCTGAGTACTACTGGATTTGCATTAGGCCCATGTCATAGACAGCTACTTTCCTACAACATGGGCCTGCTGCAGACCTCAAAATAATGTCGTTTAGGGGGTTAAAACTACTTCGGAAGTTCACGACCCAAAAAATGCTAAAAATAGTAAATGCTGCAATAAACAAGGAAACATATGAAACCGCATGGAGGTATAAGTGGAATAGGTCGGTGGTCACCAATATCCACCTATTTAGTCCTTCCCCCTTAGGAAGAAATGCTCCCCATTGCGTGTAGAGCCTCCATGAGGTGAGTAAATTTTTGTTGAACCTGGTCCATGGTGAACAAATTTCCCTGGTGAAGGAGTTGGCATACTTTGACAACTTGATATAGCTGGATCTTATGCGGGCAAGTGTTCTTGATCTATGTGTCTATGATATGATTAGTTGTGCCTTGTTACACACAGTCTGGGTTTATCTCTAATTGGTGTGAGTTGTTCTACAATGTTGGATGTGTCTAGCAATGGTGGAAAATATGGCTGAAGGAAGTCTACATTGAACACTCAGTGCAGACCAAGGAACAATGGAATCTTGAGCTCGAACGCATTATTGAAAATGAGATTAACTCAGACAAATTACAGAAAAGCACATAACAACCAGAGACAAAATATTGGCGGAAAAAGGAAGAAGCCTGATGCTTCCTCAGGGATTCTCACTCTCATTATTATTGAAAAAATTGAATATAATGTTACAAATAAATAGATGAGAGACAATGTCTCAAGATAGTGCGTGCTATCTTAGACACCTCTGGTTGAGATAATTTCTCCTTTGGTTGAGATAATTTCTCAACAGACACACACCAATATAGGAGTTACCTAAACTAACTCCTATCTTAGAGGAACAACCCAAGAGTTAGGCATAAATTCCTAACTTGAAATATTTAATTTATTTATTTATTTTTGGATTTATTATTTTTTTATGAGAGAGGCTAACATTCCCCTCCTTCAATGATAAATACAAAATAAGAACAAGGAACCATCTTCCAAGTTCTCATGTTGATCCTCAAAAATATTGCCTAAAAAAGCCACCAAATTTAGATGCTAAAGAAACTACAACATGAAGAGACTGAGTCAGTTGCATGAATGATTCATCTCTAAATGACGCTTGACAACTCCATCATGTGCCAAGATACAAAAGGATCCAATTTTCCTTTGCTTGAAAACAACATCCGATGTCCACTGACACAACTTGATGAAAGCCCACTAGCTGAAGATGTCGAAAAACAACTCAATCTTGCTTTTGCTATGATGAAAGTTGCTCACTGCTGCTTTTGTT
>APFE031562918.1:23609-44239 GCA_000404065.3 Pinus taeda
AGGTCCAAAAATATTAAAATCTAGAGGAGGGATAGCACTTCTGATAGCTTTAACGAGCTGGAGAGGCCAATTGCTCGGAAATATTTTCATATTTTACGAGTCAGATGAAAAGAGCTTAAAGGAGACTCGTTTTTGAGGAACGAGTGATATTTTCGGGTAGTTGCTAATTCCAGGTAAGATTTGGAATTTTCCAATCACGGTAGTGTCACAAGGATGGCTAACAGAATCTCTCGTCGCAGCTGTTCCTCAAAAGGGTAAACAATCAAATGGAGGTGTATGATCGGCTAAAACAGAGTGGAGGTGATGGTAAGAACACGACCAGGGCTCAAAAATCTGATGATAATGCATTCACAATGGTTATTTACTGGTGGTTGGTTCATTTTTTAATGAGATTAAAATCTGGGGGAACATTTGCTCATTGCTTAGGTTTAATTTTTACCGAGCTTGAACTTCACATAAAAACTTCTCATGCCAATGGTCATTGATGTTCGACCCACCATTAACACTATGTTCTTTTGACGGTTGTACTACCCATTCAATTGCTCCATCAAACTGATTAGAAATGAGAATACATGCTTGAAAAATGAGTTAAAACACTAATACCCTACTTGAATTACGTGAAAAGTAACTTAAAAGTAGTTTTTACCCCTCATTTTACCATTTCATTTGAGCTTGAGATTGTTGGAGCTTTGGAGGTGTTTTCCCCCTTGATTTTCACTAGCTGATCCTGGGAGATTCTGTGGATGATTCTTGACGCCGTCTGGACCAGGTACGAGCTAAACCTGTGCTCTTCAGTTCCATTCTTTCCTTTTTGAATTCTAAGCATGTTTCCCTACTTTCCTGAGCCTCTGGGTTTTGAACAATTCGTTCTACCCCCATCGCACCCTGTGTATATTGAAAGGTGCGATGCATACTGGGCTGGCCATTGCCCAGTCAGTATGCATCACATCCAGTACAAAGCTGGGGTGCGATGGGCACAAGGAGGGAAACTTGTGCACTATTTTTTGATGGAAAATTTTCCTTTTTTTTGCCAAATCAGGATCCTAACTCTTCTCTTGTTTGTTTTCAGAGATTCATCAGAGCAAAATGGTTGTTACATGGCGAGAATGTGAGCATGAAGAAGAGGACATGGTTGCTTTACATGATCCAGGTACGGTAACTGCATTGCAGAACTGTGGTTTGCTCAAGTTCTTCCGCATATCCAGCATGAGGCAACAAATCAACTTGTTACAATATTTCCTCAATGCATGGGATCCTACCAACCAGGTGTTCTAGATCAGAGGCAAATCCATCCCCTTGACCATTGTGGACATCTACTTTTTGACTGGTTTATCGAGGCATGGTGCCCCTCTCTCACTATCAGGTTCCGACCATGGGGGTGAATCCGTGAGGGATTATATTCGCCGATACTGTAGAGAAGGATCTTAGCTGAGCAGGGACGGCAAGATCAACATTTGATATGTCACTAACCAGTCCTTGAGGACCATCTTGTTCACTTTTGCTAGATTGGCTGGTAGTGCGTCTCTTCACTTGGCCAACAGGTCCTATATGTAGTATGCTTTAGAATGCCTTGAACCGAAGGTGTTCAACTGGTGTGATGCAGTACTTCTGGTGATAAAAGAAAAACTTACCAAGGTGAAAAATAGACGATCTAAGAACTTTGGCTATGGTTCCATTTTGACTGCTTTTGCCTTGGAGAAGATCCCATTGATGCAGCTGCAATACATTTCACTTGGTTTGGTGTCACCGACTAAGCCACAGATGTAGAGATGGGTTGACCTTATGGCTTGACATGCTGGTCAGCCACAAGTTTCTTTCTCTGATGCCTTCTTTGAGTGGTTCGACCATCAGGAGATGGTTTATGCTGAGTGTCCATATGCTGGTATGGATTTCCGAGGTGTCCCAGATTTGGTGCTGTCGGCTGGTGATCAGTGGAGTGCTATAGGTAAAATTTCTAACCATATCCGTGTTTATTGCTTTTATAATGTTCCTATGCTTTCTTTTACCAAGACTAATCAAAACTCATGTGCTCATGCAGATATCGAACCGGTGCGAGCAACAATGCACCTGAGAGCACCAGCTGCCATTCCAACAGGAGGGGCTGTAGGGAGGGTTGTCCTTCGTGACCTAGATGTGGCCGAGACTCTTGCAGCATTGCAGGATTAGATCGAAGGCCTCACTCTTGGTATCCCAGACATGATGACTGATGAGCTGCCTCTGAGATTACAACGACATACCGCTGGCGTGCCATGTCGATGGACTAGGATTTTACGCATGATTGCACAGGCGGTGACTTGTTATCACCAACACCATTAGACTAGGGTGGCGCTAGTATTTTGAGTTTTTGGGTCATTTGAATGATTTTGTCTTGGACACAGAACACTATGTGTAAACCATAAATAGTTATATATATTTTTGATTTTCGGAGCTTCATTTTGGTTAAGTTATATGATCCTGATGCAAATATTGATGAAATGCTTTTCTTTTATAAATGTTGCAAATGTCTATCTAACACATAATTTTCCAATGAATATGTTAATGTGTTTAAGTTTCTAGAAATATGTTGATATTGAATAAAATTGAACTGTCTTTCCAAAATTTTGACCCTTAGGAACATGTGATAGATAGCTAAATTTTGTATGGAGTAGATACCAGTGAGCTGTAGAATGACGAGTTGTGAGTCGAGCCTGACGACAAGTCAACGTATGCCATTCGTGATGGCATTAGAGAGGAGTTCTATCAACGCGCTGTATTCAGCGATGTTGTTCATTGATCGGCCAATACACACCCCTCTGAAACTCACTAACTCGTCGCTTGGATCAAAGATGGCCTAGGCCATGGAAGATAGGTTTTGCGAACTACGACTCGTTCTGTCGGCATATCCAACAAATGATTCCAATAGGTCCAACATCTGCAACAAATGAAAAAGTGGATTACCTAACCAAAACAATTACTCTTAGCGAAAACAAAAATATAACAAAAGCATAGGGGTTACTATACTGAGTTAAGCATAGTAACGCTTAAGTTACAACCAATTGCAGGGTTGCACCAGTGGAATCCCATCATAATCCACTACCTCGTAGGCTCCTTTTACTAATACACGCTTGACAATATAGGGGCCCATCCATAAAGACTTGAACTTACCTGCTCCCAACTTATCGGACTCCTAGTCGTAAAGTTAGACCAGGTCACCTTCTGAGAAGACATGGGGCTTGACATTCTTATCAAATTGCGCCTTGACTCGTTTCTTATGGGCTTCATTAGCCAAGGAAACATCACGACAGGTTTCATCCAGTTGGATTAATTCCAAGAAATGATCCTCCTCTTCTGAAGTTCCGGGGAGAAGGTTAACTGCGAGCTTGAGGGATGAGATTTCACATTGAACTGGTAATATTGCTTCCAGGCCATACACCAGCTGAAAGGGTGTAAACCCAGTCGCATTTCTCATTGATGTCTGGTATGCCCACAGCGCTGAGTATAGGATTAGGTGCCAACTCCATTTATGGGCTCCAATCATCCTTTGCAGCATGCGCTTCAGGACTTTGTTGATTGCCTCAACTTGCCCGTTAGCTTGCGGATAATACGGAGTAGAGCTGTCGTAGGACAGTCCTAATTTGGCAGCCAACTCAACCATCATGTGATTGCGAAAATGCGATCCATGATCTATGACTATAGCTTGTGGAACACTGAATCTAGAGACTACATGATTGAAAAAGAAAAGAGCAGCCGTTTCACCACTGTTGTTTAATGTAGGCATCGCCTCGGCCCATTTCGTAAAATAGTCAACTGCGACTATGATATACCCATGCCCCCCGGTCGAGGTGGGGTTACATGTGATGAAATCTATGCCCCATTTGGTGAATGGTCCAACATCGACTAGTGGCTATAGAGGTGTGGGTGGTATTCTGGTTTTGCAATCGAAGATTTGACAAGCATGGCAACTTCTGACTGTGGTTATGCAATCCTTAAACATTGTTGGCCAGAAGTATCCTGCTCGTAAAATATTTTTCACTTTAACGTAACCAGATTGATGCTCCCCACATGCGCATGAATGAAAATCATTCAGGACTTTTTCGGCCTCCTCATGGGTGAGTCACCTCCACAGAACTGTATCGATACCATGACGGTAAAGTGTATCACTGACGATCATGTAGTCTTTTTCTTGGTATCGAGTACGTCGCTGCTCTGAATGGGAGGTATTAGGCCTATATGTTTGGGTTTGGAGATAGATGATTATATCTCCATACCACAGATCACTTGAAGATATCAAAAACAAAGATTCATCCACAATTGTTGCATTGGATGTTGAATCGTTGGACGATGATGGGAGATCGCATAGTAACTCCGTGAAAACTAGAGCTTTCTTTGATTGGGATTTTACGAACTCCAGATCAAACTCTTGCAAAATTTCTATCCATTTGGAATATTTCCCCCCAGTAACTGTCGCAATAAGATATAAGTCATGGGGTTGCAATTTGACAAAATGGTAGTTTTTCGAAAGAGGATATAGTGTCAAAATCTCTGTATCGCTTGAACAGCTGCGAGAGCCAGTTTTTCAACATAGGATTACTTGGTTTCTTTGTCATTTAAGTTTCGACTTAAATAATAAATAGGATGTTCAATTCCATTGTCTTCTTGAACTAAAACCATTGCTATGGTCATATCTGCTACAGCCAAATATAGGTTAAAGTCTTTTTGATAATCAGGAGCATACATTAATGATGATTTTATTAGGGATTCCTTTAAAGCATCAAAGGAAGCTTGTGTGACCTGATCCCAAATGAAGGATAATTCTTTTTTCAAGAAACAAGTATAACCTTTAGCAAGTTCGACATAATTTGGAATGAACCTCCTCAGAAAGTTTTCTTTCCCTTGGAGTTTCTGAATCTGAAGAAAATTTGAAGGTGGAGGCAAATCAATGATTGCCTGAACCTTACAGGGGTCGAGACGAATCCCATCTTTCGAAACTAAAAATCCAAGTAAATGACCATAATCGACACAAAACACACATTTGTGTGGATTGATTCGTATCTTGTAGTGTCGACAACGTAGAAATATCACTCTCAAATGTTGCAGATGATCGGTCCGCTTTCGCGAATGAGCCGAAAGATTGTCGAGATATGGTTGAATGATGTTCTTGATGTCATGGAAGGCATAATTAATTGCCCTCTGAAAGGTTTCCCCTGCGTTCTTTAAACAAAAAGGTAGCTTGCGGTAAGTGAATGTGCCCCACTGACAAATAAATGTAGTCTTTGACTAGTCTTGTGGGCAGATATTTATTTGATTATACCCCGAAAATCCATCCATAAATGAAAAGATTTCACATCCGGTGCATTCATCAATTATCTGGTCAATTAAGGGTGTAGGGTAGTTGTCCTTTCGACAAGCTTGATTTACATCCCTATAATTGACGCACACTCTTATCGTTCCCTGTTTTTTCATTATAGGAACAATATTCGATACCCAATCGGTTGGAGGAATGGGGTAAATGAAACCAACATGGAGAAGTTTTTCAACTTTTGGCTTGATGGCAACAACATTCTTGGGGTGCATCTACCGAAGCCATTGTCGTACTGGTCTGACATCTGGATACATCTTAATTTCATGTTCAACTATATTTGAGTCAATGCCTAGCATTTCTTCATATGACCAAGAAAAGACATCTCTGAACTCATGAAAGAGAGCGTAATATACTTCTAGTTCTGAAGAAGAACAAGATTTGCCAACATGAATATTCTCTACAACATCTGGTTTAGTTGAGATATTTATGGCGATAGTTTCTTCAATATTGGACAGGTTTTGCTCGAAATCCACCGTATTTATAGTATTCGATAGGAAATCAAATACTAAAGGATGATCAAGGTCACTGGAACAATCTTATTTATAATCTGGAAGATGGGAACAATGGTGGTAATCTTCCCATGGTGCCCCATCAATCATCATTGATTGAACAATTCCTTCGTCTATAGAATGTACATGCGACCAAGGATTTGAAGGGGTACCATATTCCTTAGACCTATCTATCCAAACGCTTGATGAGTGTTGATTTGGGTTTGCCTCCCATGCCGAAAACATTGATTGCTACAATATTTCTATTGGGCTTGGAGGAAAAACCTCGTGATGATCCATGCCAACATCGTGATCAAATATCTTCTGAATGGAAGACACCATATTGCAGGTTCCCACCGTGGCCACTTCTGCAAGATTGTTTGGAGGCGATAGGGCAAACGTACCCATCAATGTCGGGTCTTTTAGTAGGCCTACTGTGATATTTTGAAGCAAGTGAGAGCTCTCATGGATCATCGGAATGCTTCCCGTCACTTGTGAACTATTGGGGAGAAACGTTTGTTGGTCAACGATTGTAATTCCTCCTTGGAAAGGAAATACAATCTTTCTGAAGTATGTCGACACAACAACGGCCATAACATATATCCAAGGCCTTCCCAGTAGGATGTTGTAATCGAGGTTTCTGTTGATAACTTCAACATCAATCTCTACTGCCTTGCCCCCCAATTTGACTTGAAAGTTACTTAAAATCCTGTATGGAGTGTATGTTCGTCCATCAAATGCTTTCAACATCATTGACGATCACGAAAAGGGTGGTGAGCCCAAAGTTTTCCAACAACTCATCGACATAATACATGTAGATGCACCCTCATCAATAATCGTTTGATGAACAGTTTTGTTGAGGGCTTTCACTTGAATAAGGAAAGCAAGTTGAGTTGGTAACTGAGGGTCATATACTTTATGATTAAAGGTCACAAGATTGGAATCCACTGGGTCAATCCCACCTATTGCTGATAATAGAGCCTGCTTTTGGGAGGGGCAGTTTTATAGTACCTCAAGTGTCGACATAGCAGATGACGATTGGGCCAAGTCCTCTACTATATTATAATTCTGTGCTACTCTGGCATGAGGATTAAATGTCAATTTGTGTACTACTCCTTTTGGCAGGTTTATCGTTAGCTCAGGAATGATGGGTGGCACAACTTCGGTCGAAGTTGTTGTTGAACTACTAGGTTGATCGACAGCTGTGGATTTTCGTAATCTTTATTCCTTGTCGATATTAAAGCATCATTTTGCTGTTTCGAAATGGACAACATGAACACTTTGGATGGGGAAGCATTGTCACTAGCAATCAGATTGGTTCCTAGATTTGGAAATGGATTAGTCAATACCGCTGAGGTTTTTGAATTCTTTAAGAGTTTCCTAAGCTCAGCTTTATGTGGATAGTCTTTCTTCCAATGATCCTCATCGCATATAAAGCATGGATGATTTGGTTTCATTTCTCCATAAGGGTTTGTAGAAGATTTTTCAGGAGACGACTCTTCCTGTTTCTTCTTTTTCCCTTTCTTTTTCTTCTTGTCCCCTGGTTGCTTCGGTTCTTTGCCTTTGTTAGTCGACATGGCATTTATCTCCGAGGAGAGAAGTTCTTCATTTGCATTTTGACTAGAAACCATACGAGCTTTCTTCGATGTAGCCTTTACGGTTTTTGTGCTAGTCGTACCTATCACACCATCGCCACCATGAGAGTCTTTGTTTTACTTAGGAGGAGGAGGAATGGAAAATTCCAGTCTACAAGCATCAGGGATTTTGTCATAGCGCGTGCTAGACTAAGTATAGATCAAGTCTAGATATTGCGCACGAGCAATAACTTGCTCTTCAGAAGGTAATAATGACTTAATAAACCATTCAGCTAACAACTGATCAGGAATATATGTTTTTACCATTCTACGATGACGCCGCCACTCATGGAGATGATTAGATATGTGAGTGGCTGTCGTTTGTTTGAAATTGGTAAGAAGCTCTGTTCCTATTTCGTACCTTATGGGTAACTGAAAATGGGTTAAAAAGGTTGTGGCAAGGGTGCTGAAGTTATCAAATGAGGCTTTAGGTAATTCAATGTACCATTTTGCTGCCGGACCAGTTAACGTTTGCTGAAAAAGAAGCCTAATCGAATCATCATTTAGAGTGTTGGATGAACACCATAGATGAAAGGTCATCACATGATTTGATGGGTCTTCACCCGGATTTCCATTAAATTTAGGAATATCTGACGGAAGTTTATGAGGAATCGCCGACCACCAAGGAGCATAAGCAATCGGATCATTTGTTAGTCGATTTAGATCCGGTAACTCTAAAGTCGCCACGAAGGGTAACTATTGATTCAGGTTCGGCAAAGCATACCCACGATAAGATGGGATTGCCTGAGCAGTGGGTCTTTGCATACCAGCATAGTGCATTTGATGCTGATAACTTTGGTAAGGTTGATGGGCATAACCATTATGAAATGATTGATGTCACCGTTTTGAATATATGGCTGCCCATTACTTGCAAAGATTTGTTGCTTAGATCCTTGGTAAACTTATTGGAATTGTGGTTGTTGATATTGCACCAGCCATGGTTGTGAAACCATTTGCTGTTGTCCAATACTGGCTATTTGACCAAGATGAGGCTTAATAGTACTCGTTTGAACCTGGGTCGCTCCGGTTAGGGAGCCACTAATCGGTAATTGCGGTTGTGTCATGGAGACAGAAGGCTATTGTATTACAACCTGAGAAACTTGAGGTTGGCATACAACATGCAATGCTTGTACTTGTGACAATATCACAATGGCCAGTGTAGTGGGGATATTCAACACAGGTAGGCTTTATTGCATTGAGTATACAAATCTTGGTTGTTGAGGCAGTATTGGCACCCAACCACTCGATGTAATTCTACCGTGACCCAAATTTTTTTGCAAACTCCCATATGGTTTTTCTCCTGGAGGAAACAATGAAAGGGCATATTGCCCCCCATATGGTGGCAATCCAGTGCTCAAAGGAATGATTGGCCTTTGGGGACAAGACTGCCCAAATTGATACTGTTGTGAAGGATCAATTTGTTGAGACTCAACATAAGAGATTCCGGATATTATTCCAAACGAACAAATGGGAATAGACCATACTGTCGAAACAGTCTCTGGATGGACTCCATCTAGTGGTTGAGATCTAGTTGGGACAGATGGTACACCGACGAACATTGTTGGAGTAGCAGTAAGCAGTTCTGCTGTTGCTGCATTAGATGACATAGTCCTAGATGTCGATGGTTGTTCATACATATCTAGTCTATCCAAGAGATTTCCTAGCGATTCTACAGGAACTTGCGATGAAGGGAGACTAAATTCTGATGAAGAAGGATATAGGGTGATCCTGGCTCCAAAATGCAATGGAGTACTGGATGGAGGATCCTCCAAAATCTCTTCTATAGAAATGAATCCAGGTGGGAGAGGTAGACCGTGAGGTCCGTAAAATATTTATGGTGCCGAAGAAGGTATAGACTCTGTAGTGACAGTTGTTGGAGGGGTAACACCTTCCGAATCAGCTGTAGATGTAGCTAGTTTAGGAATAGAAGCATTTACTGTTACACTAGGATCAGTTCTAATGTCCTCTTGTGGCTGCGGAAATTCTTCTGTAAAGGCAGGGGTACTAGAGATGGTTGGAGTAACCGGAGTCCTTGAGGATGTTGGAACACAAGTTCGAAGCCAACCAGGGGACTTTGATCTGGTTAAACGAGTTCGCTTTGTCTGGAATAGTTTCGTTTCCAGAGTCAAAGACAATTGACTCATGAATATCTGCAAATGACGGGGTTTCAATTGAATTTCTTCCATGATTGCGGATTACTCGATCAACTCAAAATAAGGGAAAAATGATTCTGAATTAAATGAATTTTAGACGCTTTGCCACAACTTGCTTTTTCAATTTTTAAGAGTTGAGAAAAAGCTAAAGATGACTCTAGTTGACTTCGATTTTTAATGAGCCTAGAGTGACAAGTGCTCAGATGGACCTTTTCGTTTAAGGAGTCTGAAAAGGAACGAAAGAGACTACTCTAGAAATCTAGACAGAGGGATTACCAAACCAATCGTAAAACTGCATAATACTTTTTACGGTACGACAGTCAATCTTCCCAAATGCTGTGCTCAGTGCATTGTGATCGATAGGGCGACATACACGGCTTCCTAAGCATAAAGGATATAGCCTATTGTGGTCTCTCAATATATACTCGACGGTACGTGGGAGCACAAGTCCGTACTGGCACTTGTCGTCTCAAAGAGGAGGAATCACCCAACCGACGATGAAAGTGATAGTTACCAAGCTTTACGACGCTGGAATACGTCTCTAGCCTAGACTTCTAAATGTTGTGCATTAGGTTCCAAAGTGTTTTTATGTTCATTGAATTTATTTTATAGTTGATCTTTCTTAAGAAGTTTTCCTTTCAGGTTCATCGCGTGATGTATATACAATTCCTAAAATGTAATCTAAGATGATAAATAATCATTTAATCTTCTTTTTGCAATGAAAATCCTAGCTACTAAGGAAAGAGAAGCGGGATTCTTTCAACATAGAGCAGAGAGAACACACTAGATGCACTGTCATAAATCAAAATCAATAAGTAGTCTAAATGCAAATGCACATGCATGTATTTGTTTTTGCTTTCTTAATGTGTGAATGACAAAAAGAATGCTAAGTACATATCTGAATCGTTTCAAGCGACATTACTAACGATTTTCTTTTCAAAAGACGAAAGGAAGATAATGACGACACTTTGCGATTTTGAATTGAAAACTATTTTCAACACTTGAAAAACTATTAATTCAAATCAAATACAAGAGTAATAGTGTAATCGACCATCAAGAACAGTAGGATTCTTTTCTTTGACTGAAAACGACACTTGCGACACTTCCAAATCAAAATATGACAGCTTGATTACGCTACTTCTTTGTAAAGGAGAACCGTAAATGGTGAACAATACATAAAAACATTTACAGTTCTTTGTACTATGGAGGCTGAATCATGCAAAGGAAAGGAGTTTTCACAGTGGCATACTGATCTCAGATAGCAAAACTCCTGAAAAAAGCTGAAGAGAGTGAACAAAAAACCAAAATCTGGAAGCAAAAGAAGTCTTATCTGATCATCGCACCTGTAACACAGGGAAAGAGTGATGCATCTCACCTACTGCACATGGGAGATGCGATGCATCCAGATTCCCAAGAGGAGAAGGTGTGATGGTCTAGGGATGAGACTTCAACTGGGTTCTTGGTCATAGTTTACAGCTCAGTTTAGGGATTTAGGCTGAGCTAATGATAGTCAGTAAATACAAATTACAGGGGCTGATCTAATGAGGCTACTTGAGCCACCACTAGGGAAATTAGGATGTTTGAAAATCAGTTGTTCAGTTTATAAACAAAACCCAGAGATAGACTGAAGCAACATTGATCTACTTTGCACTTGCATAGCAAATGCAGTTCGAAGGCTAGCTGGCTTGACTTCAGGCTTTGTTTGTAAGTTTATAAAGCAAATAAATATAGATAAGTAAACAAGCTATTCGGTCCCCAACAGAGTCGTCATTTTGTTATCGGGAAATCTAGTGTCTATGCAGAGGTGCTAGTCCCACTAAGATGGGTAGCTACCTTAGAAACAAACAGATTAAAGTTACTTTCATTTTCCTTTACGATATGTAGATAAGAGAGGACCAAAGAATACCAACCTCAGTCTTTCGCTTGGTTCCTTGCTTGCTCCTTCTCCCCTTTGACATATCTTTGCTACTCTTTCCTTGACCACTTTGCTTCAAAGAGTACATGTAAAGTCAAAGCAGCATAATACCTTCAAAGTGCCGAGATCTAAAATCATAAACAATATAGGACTAGATATATATTGACCACACAAATGCATATATTATCAGACATACAAGAATGTGGAGGAAAACTTGAATATATTTATTGATGTAAAGATTGGAAGAGAGGATTACAACCCATTGATCTGACCCAGCATCATCCTCCTAGCATGAAAGCCCTTCTTCACCTCATGAAAAGATTAGAGCACCCAACACTACGATATTCCACCAGGAAACCAACAACACTTCCTTACAAGATACAAGATTCCAGCCTCTAGATCTCTAGGATGAGGGATCCATATATAGATGATTGCAAGGGGGTGAGTCAGCTTCTGGGATTTTGATTAGTGTCCTCTCTGATATTTCTTGATTTCACTTGGAGATTGATGATCTCTTACTCATCCTTGGGTGAATTCAGAGAGGCAAGTGTCACAGGAGAAGTTTGTGGAAGATTCCATGATCATCCACCTTGCAAACTATCTCTGCCATTTGTCTACTCTCACCCATCGCACCCTATAGAAGGGATTTTCAGTATGCATCACACTTTTTGCACTGATTAGGTGAGATGCATCACACCCTTAGCACTGAGCAATCTGTATGGTCTAGTTTTGACCAGTTCTGAGCAGTTTTCTGTGGAGAACTTTTGGGAGATGATGTAATCAACTGACCTTGTTCCTTTAGGGCATGAAACAACACTTTTAGGGACTCGGAAGCCCTTGGTTTATGGACATATATGATTGGGGTTTCAGTTCCCAAAAATGTCTATAACACTGGCTGGTAAAATCCCTTTTCACTGCAGCCTAAAGCACCTGTAACCGTCTTGGTAAAAAGCCTTTGGCAAAAGTGGTGCCTTCCAATCGCTGATAGTGCCGAAGAAGAAACCCGTGGAGGTAATAATGGCTATAAAATTAAACAACCAAGATTGGAAAAAACAAATTTAAAAATGCCACACGTCATGACCATGAGTAGGATAAAACAAATACTGCATCGGGTGTAGGGTCAAGTTTCACAGTGAGTCACATAGTAATCCATGAAAAACTGGTGGCTGTCAACTCCTCAAAGCACTGAGACTTGGGTTTTGCAGTAAAATTGCAAACCCTAGCCCAACAATTGAAACCACCGGGGTTCTTTCTCCATTCCACGCTCCCAGAACTCCTCTATTCTCTCCACCTCTAGTCTGAAGACATTTTACATTATGCAAAACCTTAATTGTCAACTTGAGAATGAACTATTTGAATATACAATTTCATTTTGAAGCTGGGTATAAATTTGGTAGTTTGGCACAGAGATGTATATTGCCATAAAGTGCCAAATATAGATATAAATTGCTAATATAAATTATTCTACCTAGGTATTTTATGTAGATAGATCATGCATTGGTTTAATGCCTTCATAATGTTTATGATGGACCTTTTAAATATATATCTTTTGGATTTGATAAAGCAATTGCCATATTAGCTGAGAAATATTTGACTTTGCATGTGATTTTTATTTTATAGCTATCAGATTTTAATGATTAGGATGTTCAAGACACTTGTGCAATTTTGAATTTTCTCTAAGTTTTAAAGTATTGAATGCTTTTATCTAGAGAGGGCAATACGAAAACTTAGACATATTTATTAGAAATTTTAAATGAACTTTATTGTTGTGCATTAATTTGGGTTTAAATTAGACGTTATTTATGGCTAGATTTCAAGTTATACTTTTAAAGAATTTTTGAATTATGGGATAATCTTAATGTTTTATGTAGTAGTTATGTTTTTTTTTCAAAACAAGTGGAAAGCAATAAAAATAAAAATGGGAACTAAAATTCATTAAATAATGCTACAACCTTTGCTATTTGCAATTGTGGTGTTTAATAGTATTTAATGTCTAAACACTTCAAAAACAATTATAAAGGATTTCAAATATTTTTAGATACTTAGATTTTACTTTTTTGGCCAATTGAAATTTGGTATGATTTGAAGTATAAAGACTAATTTGCTTACAATTGAACATTTTTGACTAATGAAATTAGTTTTTAAAACACTTTTCCCTAGTATTATTTATTGTAGTTGATACTAACATGCCTTTAAAGTGTAGTATTATTTACATTGTAGAATCATTATTTGACTTGATGATATACTGGATTTAGGTGATGTCTACTAGTTTGGGTGGAATCTATTATAGAACAATGCTATGCAATTTTGAATGATTTTGAGTCGTAAAATGTGTAGTTGTGGAATTCTCAAAGTTGTTTCAAAAACTTATAAAGAGGAGGAGACTGATAATCATAAATTGCATTATGCAAATAAATCAGATAAGAGGAAAAACAATGAGCGGTTTGAATGCCATTTCTGTGGTAGGTGGATTAGTTGTAGTGTTAATTGGTGAAAATGTTTGTGCTATTGCATGCGATATCTTTGTTCAAATCCAGAGAATAGTGAATGATTGTCAAAGGTCAACATGCAACAATTTTTTGTGTGTGTTTTAGATGTTAAATTTTTTGATTCGCTATGTCTTAAGTGAGAAAGGATTTTGAAGGATTTTAATGCTAAAATCAAGAGATATTAAATGCACCCTTAAATCTCATAATCATTTTTATTGTGTATGTCTACTTGGAATCTATATTCCAAGATGAGTGGTTATGGAAGCTTAAATTATTGCATTTCTAGACAATTTTGGTGCAATATGTTTTGCTCAAATTGACACATTTACTAAAGTACATGTGCAATTTAATGTAGTTATAGAACTATGAATATTAATGAGGGATGGTTTCTATTTGAAATTACTCTAGTCATGTGTGTCTAGAATGTTATTTTTTTTTAACAGAAACGGGTATGGAGCTTCCATTGACTAAATGGAAAAATGCCATAGATTCGGTTACAAAAGCTGAGACTGGTTTCTTGGAATCTCTCCAACCAGCTGAGCATGGCACACTCACTTGTGAATCTCATTTTTTTACAATTTTTTACTTGGCCTTTTCCAGCTGATTCCCAAGATTATGTATACAAACGAACTGCTTTAGCAAAAGACGGTAGAACATAGTGAATTTTTAAGGGATTGGATCCCATGAGGCTTCACTGTCTCTTAGTATAGTTCCAACATCTAACTGGGCTGCCTTATTTGCTTCTGCATCTGCTTATTTGTTTTTTGGTTCTTAGGACATGGAATTCCAGCTTCAGGGATTTGATCATGCCTTTAATTATTGAGATTGTCCTAGCTGGACTAAGATCTACTAGATTTGTTTTGGTCACCATAGCGTTGATAATGACTTGTGAATCTCCCAATACAATTGCTTCTGTGAGCCCTAGTGCCTTAAGCATTTTGATCCCTTGGAACAACGCCATGATTTCAGCTTGGATGCTAGTGGTGTGGCCTAGACCCCATGCAAACCTGTGGGTGGAAGAATCTTTAGGATTTATAATTATGCCTCCTGCACCGACTCTTCCTGGATTTCCCTTAGCTACCCCGTCAGAGAACAGGGAGGGAAGAGCTTGATTGGATAACCAAGCTTGAAAATCTTCTTCGTTTTTCCTTATTTTCCATTCTTTAAGGCATATGAGAGGAATAGTCGACTTTTGGAAGCTTAGATTGAGAGAGGCTCCGAACTCAATGTCATCTTGGTTAATATTTGTGTCATCCTTTTTATCACTCAACCACTCATTTAGCTGTCCTTTAACTATATTTGCAACTACCTTGTAGTTCTATTCCTTATCTCTGAAGATTCTTTTGTTTCCCTCCAACCAGGTTTCCCAACTGATAAATTTGGGCAGGGCAGTCCAAGCAAGTTTGGCAATCTTATTTTTTGGACCTGGGCCTGGGTATCTTGCCAACAACCCATCAAACAAATTCGGAACAGCGTGAGGGAGGATCGGCATCGATTTCCACATACCAAGGAGGTCCTGCTAGACTTGGACTGTAAATTTGCAATTCAGAGAAATATGGAGAGTATATTCAGAATTTTCTTTGTGGAGAGCGCATCTTGATGGTCTGAGGAAACCCCTTTTTAGCAGCCTATCTTTTGTTAGGATTTTTTGATGGCATAGCAACCAACAGAAGAAATCAATCTTTGGAGTAGAGGAGAAATTCTAGATGCTGTTCCAAGGTACCAGATTGGGGGGAACATGGGGTCTCTCCCTGATTTTGGCATAGCCCTATGCCATCGAATAACTGAACTGCTTTTCTCCCCAGCCTCTCGAGTCCTTCTTTTTTGCGTGTGTAGGGGCAACTCCATGGAGTAAGTGAAGCAGCTTGATGTATTCAGGCAACCATACAGTTGGGATATTGGGCGTTCTCTAGCCTACCCAACTATCATCGTGTCAAGTTGAAATATCCCATAGCGATTTTATGTTGGCTTCATCCATCCACGTCTTCAGCTCTCTCCTTAGACTCAAATTCGCAAGTGGAGGTCTGTTCATAATATTATCCTCCCAAATTCTGATAAGTTTACCATTCCCAGGTATCCAATAGGCGATATCTCTTATAAGTGGCCCGACTTTGGAGATAAGATTGCTGAGAGGGGATCTAAGATGTTCTTTTTGCTGTTCCAGACACCTGAGTCTCTGGCCTCTGAAGTATTTCTTCCACAACACCAACTGAACCCAACCAGGCTTTGGCGCTATAATCTTCCAAATCATTTTTTCTCCCATTGCTAAATTCTAAATGTTTAGATCTTTAAAATTTAGTCCTCCTTCCTGTAGCGGCCTTGAGACAATTTCCTAGTTCACTAAGGAGAGCCTTTTCTCATTATTCTTGCCTCCTTTCCAAAGGAATTTTCTGATTAGCTCCTTTATGTTTTTAATGATTCCCCTTGGTGCCAAAAGAACAAAAAAGTTGAAGAGAGGCAAGCTGCTCAACACTGATTTAATTAGCACTGATTTCCTGGCCAAGTTGAGCCAAGATGTCCCCTAGCTTGCATTTTGGCTTTGATTTTTTCAATCTGTGGGAGCCAATCCTTGCTTGTAGCTCTCTTGTGGAAGACAGGTAGCCTGAGGTATTTGAAGGAAGTCCAAGATGCTAAAGCTGCAAAGCCCAGACATTTGGCTATGGCGCTAGCAGCACCTATTGAAACGTTCGAGCAATAAGTATGACACTTACCCCTGTTTAATTCACTGCCCAAAGCTTGGTAGTAGTCTTCCAGAACCTCTTTGAATTTCCTTGCCATCAGTTGAGAAGCAGCCCCAAGGAGTAGAGTATCATCTGCAAAGAGTGCATGGTTGATGCTTTTGGTCCCTCTTGCTATACATAATCCAACTATCTCTTGGTCTTGCTGTTTCTTGTTTAAGTGAAAACTAAGGACTGAGGCTTGCAACACAAAGAGGAGAGGTGACAGAGGGCACCCCTGCCTCAGCCCTCTAGATGCTTTAAAGAAATCTGCAGCCCTGCCATTCACAAGAGGGGCAATCCAAGGTTCGGAGATACAAGCTTTGATCCATTTGATGAAATTTTGTCCAAATCCTAGTTTATGCATTACATCAAACATAAATTTATGTCTAACACGATCAAATGCATTAGCTAGGTCAAGTTTAATGACCATACCTTGTTCTTTATGGCGCTGACTCGAGTGGATAACCTCTTGGACCAAGATGAAGATGTCTACCAACTACCTACCTTGTATAAAGCCGCCTTGATTCTCCAGGATGACTTGAGGGAGGATTTTCTTCAATTTGTTTGCTATGACTTTAGTGATCAATTTGTATCCAATGTTGCATAAGGATATTGGGCGGAATATATTAAAGGAGTTAGCACCTTTTTCTTTGGGAATAAGGGCGAGGAAAGCTGAGTTTGTGCAGCCCCCAATTTTCTGGAATTCTTGGGATTTTTGAATCATTTTCATAAAGTCCTTCTCCACTATCTGCCAGCATGTTTGAAGAAGCCTAGGTGTGAATCCATCGAGACCCGGAGCTTTGTCGGGTTCCATTGCAAAGAGCGCTTCTTTGACTTCAATTGTAGAAATTTTATTTTCTAGAATCTGATTCATTTTTGTAGTGATGAGCTTAGGGACATCGTCTAACATTTTTCCATTTTTGGTGGTCCCCCCAACTTCAGTGTACATTTTTTCAAAGTGATTTGATGCAGCCTTCTTAAAGTTGACGAAGTCTTTTATGGTTCTCTCCTCATTTTTAATTTCTGAAATAATGTTACGACATTTTCTAGCTTGGGCCTGCTTATGAAAAAAGGAGGAATTATGGTCTCCATCCTTGAGCCATAGACTCCTTGACTTGAGCCTCCAAAATTCCTCTTCTTCTAGGCATGCCCTATGGAATTTTTGTTGCAGCTGGTATTCCTTATCTAGCTCTTCTTTGGTGATTTCGGAAACTTCCAAATGAAGGTGCTGAATTTCCAGTTCTTTTTGAATTTTTTTCTGTCCACTGCAAGATTAGGCAAGGTCTTTACCCAACCCTTCAGCATCTTTTTCACCCTGCGAAGTTTTTCATCCCATACAAAGAATGGATATCCCTTGACCGGCTCTTTCCAGCATTCTCTAATATTTTGCAAGAAATCTGTCTCTTTGATCCATAGGGAGCTAAACCTGAAAGGTATAGTCCCTAGATCCTTAGAAGGAATCAGTTCTAGACTGATAGGCTTATGGTCTGAGACACTGCTTTGGAGAATGTGCATTCTAGCTTCCAGCCCCAAGAGAAGGAAGGAGATTTGGACAAGAAAACGATCAAGTCTTGCTGCTATGTATCTCGACCCCACTCTCTTGTTTGACCAGGTGAACGTGCCTGTGACTGGTTTTATATCTAGCAGGTTCCATTCTTGCATGAGATCTTCGGCACATTCTCTTGCTGGATCCCTGACTATGCTGCCTCCTCTTTTTTCTGAGGCTCGGAGTGTGAGATTTAGATCTCTGACAATGGTAATATTTTCCAAGTTTTCTATATTTTCTAGGATTTTGATAGAGTTCCAACAATTCTTTTTCTCGCCTGCATTGTTAGGAGCATACACATTGAATATACAAATATTCTCCTTTGTTTCTAAATGTTGCAATTTTAAAAAGATCCAATAGGTATTTAGGGATTCAGAGATTAGTGAGAACTTGTTTGAGTTCCAGAGTGCCCCAAGTCCTCCCGACGCTCCCCGGGCAGACACTGCATGCGCTCCATTTTTTTCCAAATTTTTTTGCTTGCTTGGAGGAAGGCTGATTCTTCCAACTTGGTCTCCTGGATGAGGAGGATATCTGGAGATTCCAATCTTATTAATCTATGCATTGCTTCTTCCTTTGATGCGGTACCCATCCCCCTACAATTCCAGGAGACAAACTTCATTATTTGTTTCTACCTTGTAGAGCTCCCTTGGAGCCCTGTGATTGAATCCTAGTCACTTTCAGGGTTTTAGATAGGAGCTTCTCTAGTGTTGGTTGGCTGCCCTGGAGTTTGTCCTTGTAGGTTTCTTGTTCTCTTTTCTCTTTTGCAGATTTGCGCCCTCGTGTAGATCTTCTGGGTGAGGAATGGGATTCCCCGATTTTCCCTTCTTCCTCTGATTCTTCAGACCCTTGGGTTTCCACCTCTTCTTCTAAGACCTTATATTTGGCTCTCTCTGGTGTAATTTTGATGGAGGGGAAAGCTTTTGGGGCAGAGATCTCCTTTGGCACTTTTGTTTCCTGTGTGATCATGATTTCAGATCCAAGAATTTCAAATTTATTTCCTTAGCTTTCCCTGGCTGATTTTTGAGCAATGCCCTCTTGAAGGTTTTTGGCACTGCCATTTTTGTTCTTCCTATGAGAGGTTTTGGATCTCTTTGCCTGGTTCCATCCATCTTCCTTTCCTTTTTCTTCCACCCCTTTGGACGGGCAGTCCCTGGTGAAGTGCCCGTAGACATGGCACTTTCGGCATTTGAATGGTAGATGTTCATAATCTAGTTTTTGTATATGAGTCCAAGGACCCACCACTATTTTGACGGATTTCAGTAGTCCGAACTCCAGATCTACCTCTACACAGATTCTGGCACAGTCATATTGATCCTTGTTGTTAGCCTTATCTATGAATTTTCCAAGAGTGTTGCCGATATGCTTCAAGGAATCCCAGTTCTGGCAATGAACTGGCAGGTTGGGGAGCCTCACCCACACTAGGACCATTGTTGGCACGTCCACCGCCGGATCGAAGTCTGGTGTCCATTTGTTTAGGTATAGTCCTAGGGGTCCCATGAAGTAGGGGCCATTCCTGAAAATTAGGTCTTTGTCTTCTTTTGCAAAAAATTCGAACAAGAAATAGCCTCTCCCGAGGAAGTAAGAGGTTACCTTATTTTGGATCAGACGTGCCCAGTTCTTGGCAACCCAGTTCTCGGTCGTCTTCGGGGAAGGCCAAAGTCCTGTAAACTGACCTACCAGGGCCCGATCTGCCAATGAGAGAGCTACTTGGATCGGTCCATCTGGCAGGAGAGCGATCTCTGGGATATCTTCCAACCTTTTCACAAACTTCACTGCTTCCATGCATTTCTTCTTAAGCAGGGAGGCTAGAAGGGATTTGAATGCCTCTGCTGCAGAGGGAAGAGGAGGAGAAGGCTCCTCCATGGAGATTCAAAAGCACCAGCCAGGGCGGCTGCAGTCGGGAGCAGGTCCCTCAGCGGATCCCCACAGGCGCAAAGACAAACCCTCCGCGACGACCCACACAGACTCCAGACAGGTCTTCCCGTGGGCTCCTACACAGGCTCAGGACTCGTGGTGAGCGGCTGTGCATGCAGGCTCGGCTCCCGCAGGGTCGAAAAAATTATGTGTGTCTAGAATGTTATTTGTTATTTATGGAATAATAGATAATACTTTCAATGTCTAGCATATAATATATTACAAATTTAGCCTGCCCACCTTTGTTTTCAATTTAATGTAGTTATAATGCTATGATTACAATTAGGCAATGATTTTTTATTTGTGCTTTCTTTAGTCACGGGTCACTAGAATATTGTTTATTGTTTATGACATAATAGGTAATGCTTTCAATCGCTAGTAAACAATATGATACATAATCACATTACCCATTTTTGGTCATCGCTATCTA
>APFE031562918.1:44375-59665 GCA_000404065.3 Pinus taeda
AGATATATATATATATATCGCTTTGGTAGCATTGAATGCATTGTTAATTTGTCTTTGTATGTAGCTTGCATAAATTGATGGCTACAATTCTTTTAATACTATTGTGCCTTACATACATTGTTGGTGATTATTGTGTAGTCTCATTCTAGATATGTCAATCTCTTCATGACTAGTGTGTGATCGCAAATACATTTGAACCATTGATAGGCTATGCATGAACACACAATATATAGAACTGATGTAATTAATTTTATTGTCTCATTAATCATAGAGAGACAACTAAGATAAAAGAACTCTAAAATCATATGTATAAAAAAAAATACTAGATTTATATATATCGCTTTGGTAGCATTGAATGAATTGTTAATTTGTCTTTGTACGTAGCTTGCATAAATTCACGGCTACAGTTCTTTTAATACTATTGTGCCTTACATACATTGTTTGTGATTATCGTGTAGTCTCATTCTAGGTATGTCAATCTTTTAATGACCAATGTGTGATCACAAATACAGTTGAACCATGTACAGGCTATGCATGAATATAAAGTATATAGAACTGATGTAATTAATTTTATTTTCTCATAAATCATAGAGAGACAATTAAGATAAAATAACTCTAAAATCATATGTATAACAAAAAATACTATATTTATTATTGCAAAAAAAAGTTGCATAGGTATTTGTCAAAAAATCAACAATGTGTGGTGTGCTTTATTGATCAAAATGCTTACAATTTTTCTTTGGTTCTTCTTGCTACATAGAAATATCAATTATTAGTTTTTATAGTTTTCAGTTTTAACTCCATGCATTATTTTTTTGTCTACTAATTATGCCTGGGTTTTGTTCTTGCATATGCACACACTAGCTATCAGACTTTGTCTAGCTGCTATGATGTGGCGATGTAAAAAAACTACAATGTTCATGTGTTGGCCATAGGTATGCTCAAAAAATTGGAGCTATATCCATTTACACCAAATCTTAAAAAAAATATTGTATTATGCTAGGAAGCTAAATACTTTACATTTTATTGCATAGCATAATGTCTTTATAATGCGACAATAGGTTAGTAACTTAGACATGATGCAATTGATAGCTTTATAGTAATCATAATTTGAATATGTTTATTATTTCAGTATGATTATGAATATGTAATTGTTTTAAGTAGTTTTGTTCTTGTTATCTTAAACTAGAGTTGTTTATTATAGAAAGCTACATTGTAATTTGTTTTTGAAGCTAATAATTGGATTCTATTTGATTTATACATTTTGAAATGAATTTACTGTAATTGTCAAATATTTTTTACAAAATTTTGGAAATTAAATATTGTGTTTCGAAATTTTTAAAATGATAATAATGCTTTGGTTCCTATTATAAAAAATTGCATATATGTCTCTAGTTTTAAATCATGTTTCAATTGCAAAAAAATGCAATCTTCAAGGTTCCTTATGGCAAATTCATTTACTCTTTTGTCACAAAGCTAGGTACTCATTTTCAGAGTATTGTGAAACAAAAAAACAGGGAGAGAAGATAATCACAAAGACAATATAGACTAGATAATATATGAGGTCTAAACATTTCCTGGTATCATTTCTGTTGATTGGACATTCACTGCAATCCATGCTCTTAATGCTATAAATCATTGTCACATTTGGAAAATTTGTTAGTTTGTCTCAATATACTTTATGGCAATGAAAAATAGTTTTGTGTTGAAAGGATCAAAATTGAAAGAAATTGATCACAAGTTATCTAGATTCAATCTACATAGATTAGAGCATTACTTCTATTATCCTGGTGACTGTTTATTTGGCTCATTTGTTGTTCTTCTTCACTTTCGCTATAGTTCAGTTTAAATACAACATGGAATTGTGAACCACTTTTGACATTTCCTATCTCATGGACATGATGATGCTTTTCATTCATTGCATACAAAATTTACTCCTGAATACCTTCATGATATTCATCATGTTAACAATCTTGAAATGTAATTGAAAGGATTGTCTACACCATTTTCTATTTGAAAGGATTGTCTACACCTTTTTCTATTTGTGCTTGAACTACAATTAGCTTATGGGGGATTCATTTTGTATCAAATGGTTTTCCAAGTGGTTGTCAGTTCCACTCAATGTTTTGCTATTTAAAAATGGCAAGGCACATCTATAGTTCAATTCAGACATTCAAGGTTATCAATATAATATTTTTCTACATAATCAAAATCCTACATGTGGACATTTTGAACCACTGTTGCTACATAACACAGTAGATAGTGTAGCTTCAATAAATAGAACAATTGGCCCATGAATTTTCCCATACCAATTCTCACATGGAAAATTTGACATATTGTCAATTGAACAAATCTTATTTGAACAAAGTTTCATGATCCATCGACAAAATTTTAGTGTCCGTCATGACTCTTTGCTTGGGTCTATTTTCACACTTGCACAATGGTTTGATATGTCTAATATAAGAAAAACAATTGCACAAACTTTTTACAATTGTTTCATTTGCAATGATGATAGAGCTATCAATTTCTTGCAACAACACCTAAGTGCTAAAAACATTGAACAGAGAAATATATCAATGATTGGCAAGCTTATATTATAAATTTATCAATTCCATATGTATATGGACATATAGAGGGAAAAGGTTTTGCAATACAATGGATATGTGAACTCCTTGATGTTAACATATATATCTAGAATATAGAAACACAAAATATTTCCTTGAGATTCTATTCATAAAAAGCTTGCTCCAAAGTCATGTACCTTATGCATGTACCAATATCTACAACTCATGCACATTTCCATGCAATTATGGAAATTGAGAATGTTGAGAATATTAGTGACATTGACAATTCACCACAAATGCTCCAAGGAATATCAGAAAGAGATAACTGTAATCCAACCTCAAGTGTGCCTTGTAGATATCTTATTAGCAAAGAATCTATGTTTACTATATGTTCTACTCAATTAAAGAATTTGTCAATTGACAACATAATATAATATAAAATAAAATTGTTGTAGTATTAGAGGATTCCATATCATCAAATGAGGACAATAATCCTTTTTCAATGGAGACACAAAATAACAAAGAAGTCTCTACTTCTTTTTCCAATCCCGATAGTAAGCAGTATGCTCACTTACATCAATTGAAATCTGCAATATGAGCACAAGGTGCTATAATGCAAGAAGCACAAAATAAACATGTAATTTCAAATAAAGCAATTGAGCCATATTTACAATCAATCCAAGGCACACCTACATATGCATGTTGCATTTGTGATATATTGTCCTTTGGAAAGGACATGCAGTCTATTAACAAAGACATATTAACTACTATTTTCTATCTAATGTCTGCTTCAGAGTTAAAAACCATTAAACTCAATGAAAAAATATGTAAATATTGTAACAATGCAATACTCAATGAAAAAGTCCCTACATTTGAATCACCTCTTTATATTAGACGAAATGAAAAATTGATGTCCATTGCACAATTGACATAGTTGGAAGAGAGGTTAGTGGCAGCAAGGACAAATTTTGCACAAATAAGACAACTTGGTTACAAAAGATCACAAATTGGATTAATAGGAACAATCATAAATGTTCCTTCTATTTTGGGTAGAATTAAGAGAGCATTGCCTAGAGATATTCATGATTATATGACCATGGGAATTATGCTAAAAACAAAATTGGAATATAAGAATGCCTATTTGTCTGGAAATATTCGACCCAAGAAAGTGATGTGTGCATTACATGACTTGTGAAGCACATATTTATACAAGATCGAACAAATAGTATTCAAATATGAATGGAAAAAATATTTTGATCAAAGTAGGCAAGATCATCAGAATGATAGTCCAAAAATGAAGGAACTAGACTCACCAAATGCAGATAATGATTTAGAGCAAGAAACTGAAAAACTTGTACATGGTTATTCAGAGACCCACCTTATCCATGATCTTGATACAAGAATAATACAAATTGCACCTTCTTAATTATTTTTCCCCTAGGCATTTTTCACGAAAAATTCTCTGAAGAACTGAACTTTCCGACATTGTTCTTTGGATCAAGTCGCCCTACTGATGTTATCAATCACTCTTCGTATCAAACAATTTCACACTGGGAATTGTTGCACAAGTATGGTGACTTTTCAACACATATTACAAGAATATTTTTTAAAATAAATTTTTATTTTGATAAACCAGGTTTCTAACTCAGCTTGAATTTATATTTGCAAAGGAGAGCTAAAAGGACAAAAACTAGTTGCTAAAGACGATAAAAATAAAATCAATCTTTTGAAATTATTAAAGTCACCAATTGCATATCAATGTTTTAGAAGCATTTTTAAATCACCTAACTATTATGAAAATTTACAAAAATATATATTTGCAATGATATGATAACTTGGTCCATTGAATTTCTTTGTGACATTCACTAGTGCTGATCATCTCTAGGAACCATTGATAAATGCATTAAAAATACAAGGTACTGACTCCATAACCAATGAGGCAAATACATTTGATGATGAATGCATTGACACATTGATCAAATGTTAATCGGTCATATGTAGTCAATATTATATGCATAGAATCTCGTCACTACGTTCCTTGATAAAAAAAAACAATGAATTATTTGGTTAAGTGCAACATTATTTTTTTATTACAGAAGTCCAAAGTAGAGGAACAACGCATGACCATGGATTGATTTGGATTCAAAATGTGCCAATATATCAACAATCCCCTGATGTCGGTTTCATAGGTTTCATTGATCAATATTTGACTTGTGATTCAATAATTTTGTCGAATCAAATGATTCAATTTTAGACTCATCACCACACAAAAACTTGCAAAAAACTTAAAAATTCTAGTTGTATATTTGGTTTCCTATCCCACCAATTGATGAACCTTGTATCTTGCATCCTTTGTGCAATGAAAACAATGACATGCAAACAATGAAAAATAAACTTTCGTTTCTTCTACAGGACAAATCCTATTCAATGAACATAACATTTGCCATGTTTTTAGCCGACCTTGGAATTTCAAAACAAGAATACATCATGCTATTATGATTTTGTATTAATCGGCCAAGTTTACTACTCAAAATAAATCCTCGCGATGTGTGGATAAATGCATTTGCAAAAAAATCCCTTCGTTGTGGCAAGAAAACACAAATGCTCAATTTATTTTAGATGCCTATGCCGCAACAACATATTGCAACTCTTATTGGAAATAATACTGAGAGGGGGGGGGGGGAATTAGTATTAGTCAAGTGAATAATCTTTTTCCTTTTTCATACTCAAATTCATATACGCTACTTCAATGAAGGTAACCCGCCTGTACACGCAACTGTGTTTAAGGAAACTAGCGTATATCCAGAAAACTTATGATTCAGTTAATTCATCATATGTTGATCTTTAATCAGTGTATTAGTACTTCATTAACCATATAAAAAGTAACCAGGTGAAGTAAAAATAGAAAAAATCATCACACATAAGAAACACACATGAACACCAAGATATAAGGTGGAAATCCAATGCAGGACAAAAACCACCTGCTGTTGTCTTCCTTTTAATATAATAAAAAACCTGTTTACAATCTTGTACTGGTGCAGACTCATACCAGTACACAGGCACCCACCTGCCGAAGGCTACAACCTTCTCTCATTCTCCAGCTTCTACTGGAAGTGAGCTACAACCCCCTAGCTCTTGTACTAGCCGATCTGTTTACTAGTACGTAAGCGCTGGCCTACTGAAGGCTCCAACCTTCACTCATTTTCCAGTTACTACTGGAAGGGAGCTACAACCCCCTGGCTCTTGTACTCGCTGATACGTTTACCCGTATGTATACGTCGGCCTACAGAAGGCTATGGCTTTCTCTCTTCCTCCAGGGACCATGTTTCATAATTTTTTAGACTGGATACTCCTGGAACACAACACCATAATCTGAAGGCCACGTTTCATCGAATTTTCATACTGGACCCATTAACAACATTGAAGCTCAAAATCAATCACCATTGCATTAACCAATCATTAAATACTCAATCATCAATCTCTGAATCACTGAAATCCTGTCATCAATACATAGTCACTAGAAAATAGAACAAAACCCAGAACTCTACAACAACCACTAGAACCAACTGCAAATTCAGATACCATATTTCATAATGTATACACTACTCTAATGAGCCTAACCAGTGTGTATACGCACTTTTACCAAAGTGAATCCGTGTACAAATATGAAAATACTAACTTAAACAACTTCACATCTATTTCAGAATTCAGTCATACCCAGATCATGCCATTTACAGAATAACCCATGCGTCAACATTCAGATCTAGATTATACATAATCAAACTAGATAATGATAATTCATTTCAAGCCTTAAGATCTTGATCCATCATTAGATCTTATCCCTCATCAACCGCTAAGGTTCATCCTTGATTCAGATAAAGCACAACACCATGAGCCAATAACCTTCATACTAGATCTCACACTTCATCAGATGTTCAATTCTTGCACACCCTGGCCTAATGATCTTCTCCTCCTTTTATAGTCTTAGGCCTTTCTCAATGCCATGGACCAAAACCACTTAGGACCAATACCTTGGACCAAATATCTAGGGTCAATACCTCAAACCAGATACCATGCACCAATACCATGGATCAAAATACCATGGACCAAATACCTTGGACCAAAAATTAGTTTTCCAAGATATGTACACTTTTCATTCTGATAAAGTGCATGTGTACATTATACGCTCCTTTTGGTCTGTTAACCCACGTGTATATAGTCCTTTGTCAAGGTGAACTTGCGTATTCCTCTCTTTCTTCATTCTTTGTAGTTTGATCATGCTGCACCATGATCTGTCATTTGAGTGAGTTTCCATCAAGGACAAAACCTGTATCATAATGCCAACAATCTCCCCCTTTGGACTTGATGGCAACAACAACACAAACTGACTCTCCCCCTTTGTCATCAAGGACAAAGGGTGGACCAAGATATTCTCCCCTTTTGATATACATTATGCTGTCCATGCTCCCCCTGAGTACATGCTGAAATCTCTAATTGGGCTCCTTATTTGTACATTCTTAGCTGCACCAAACTGTTCATGCTCCCCCTGAGCACATGCAAAGTCTGTAAAAACATTTTCAACAAAATAACATGACTCTACAACTCAACTAAGTGAGTATGACCCTCCTCTAACCGATGACTTATAGATGCATCAATCTCCCAACCAAGTGGGCATAAACCAATTTTGACTCATCCACCCAACCAAGTGGGGATATACCAAATGTTTATACATGAATGACATAAAAAATATTACATCGTCCTTCTCATGCATAGTGGGGTTACAAATTAGGTATTTTCATGACCTTTACATCAAATGATATACATGACATTTATAACAAGGACAACCGATCTAAACAAGATCATGATAGTCATCAGCGACTATAATACACCATATGATCTACATCATTAGCAACATCAGGATCAACAACCTGTATATTTCCATCATCAAAGGAGTCACTTGAATCAAAACAACTATGTGGATCTATATCAAGATCTTCTAAGATAATGCTAACAATGCATTATTAGAAGCATATGCTCCCCCTGAACCTGTGCCAACCAACACATACCATCATCAAACAAAGTAGATAAGTGACTGAACCATATTAGACTCCTTTTCTTGACTCTGTCCCACTGCTTTTTCTTCAGAACACTATATACGCAACTGTGCAGCATCTAACTTGCGTATATACATGAATTCTCTTCATAATATCTGCATATGAAAATTGGAATACTGAAGTTTTACACTTTTAGCTTCGGCTAGGTCTATTATGTTTGCAAACTGAGCTATGCCACATCTTTCTGACAATAATTTCATCTTCTTCAATATCTCAGATTGTGATGATGTATGCTCCTTTTGGTTTGGTGTTCAAATTTTTCTCCTGCATTCCTTTACTTTATGTCCAAACTTGTTACACACATAACATCTTACATGTTTGATATTCCTTTTATTGCAATCAATAGTTTTGTGACCAAACATATTGCAAGCAAAAAATATCACTTAAAGTACCTAGAACGTGATGATCTTTCTGTGTAATTGTTTTGAACCATTCTACTTCTGCATCTGGCTGCAACATGTCCAAAATTATGACATATAAAACATTCAACATCATTCCTTGAAGGAAATAACCGACTATCACTTCCACAAGTAGGAGTAAAAGATTTTCTTTGAAGAATTTCTTTCCTTGGTTGTTGTTGGGGCTGACCTTTTATTTCCTTGTTGAGCATCTCAGATTTTTCATTGGAGTATCTTACCTTACCTTGTGAGCTAGATTCACCTTCATGAAAACCAATACGAGTATTTATAGTGGGTGGACGTTGAACTTTGAGGATTTCATCTAACGTTTCTGGTCCTTTAGCAAATCTAAGATTCAGAGTCTTTGTCTTTTCAAGTTCTTTTCTTAGACTTACTACTTCACATTCTAACACTTCATTATGTTTGTCCTTTTCAGTGAGTTGATGTGTCACTGTGTTTATGACTGTATCCTTTTCTGCCAAACTGATTTTAAGTTGACTGATTTCTTTAAGGAAATCTTCCTTTTCTAAGCCATTATTTTAATATGCCATGAGTAGTTTAATTTCCTCATCATCTTCAGCACTATTGGACAAGCCATCACTATCATCATGAGTATAATAACTTCTATTACCTTCTTCAGACATCTTTCCTTTGTTATGAGGGCATCTAGCAGTGTAATGACCAACTCTACCACAAGAAAAACATTTGAAAGGTGGCTTACCTTTGAACCTTCCAGAACCCTGTTGAAGTTTCTTGACAAAATTTACCTCACCTTCTTCTTCTAAAATGTGTCCTGATTCATAGAGTTTTTCTTTTCCCTTTGTTGATGCTTTAAATGAAACTTCTCAAATATCTAATGGTCTTCATTTTCTCATCTCAAACGCAGTTAAGATTCCATGAAGCTGCGCCATAGTGATATTTTACAAATCCTATTTTTCTTCTATGGAAGACACTTTGGGTTCAAATTTAGCAGACAAGAATCTCAAAACTTTCTCAACTAAGACAACTTCCTTAATTTCTTCACCCAGATTCTTCATACAATTGACAATCTCATCTATACGTAGGAAGTAATTGGCTATGCTTTCATCACTATGCATCTTAAGAGTTTCATACTGAATTTTGAGAGTTTGAGGCTTAGCATGTTTTACCTGAGAGTCTCCTTCGTATCTTAGAATGATTTTGTCCCATATTTCTTTCACTGATTTAAGCTGCATGACTTTGACAAACTTTGATTTTGACAAACTTCCCAATAAAATAGTGATAGCTTTGGCATTGGTTTCATAATCCCTTTTACCTACCATGTCTATAGGAATGGCTGTTGGAAATGTATATCCTTTTTCCACAATTTCCCAAACATCCATTCCAAGTGATTGTAGATAGACTATGGTTCTTATTTTCCAGTAAAAAAAATTGCTCCCATCAAAGATTGGTGATCTAATGGATCCCATGCTCTCTTGATTATTCATTTTGATGGATCTCCCTTCAAGCGATCAAGATTCTTTTGAAGGACCTGCTCTGATACCAATTGTTGGAAATAATACTGAGAGGGGGGGGGGGTGAATCAGTATTAGTGAAGTCAATAATATTTTTCTTTTTGCATACTCAAATTCATATACACTACTTAAATGAAGGTAACCCCCATGTACACGCAACTGTGTTTAAGGAAACTAGAGTATATCCAACAAACTTATGATTCAGTTAATTCATCATATGTTGATCTTTAATCAGTGTATCAGTACTTCTTAACCATATAAATAGTAACCAGGTGCAGTAAAAACATAACAGACCATCACACATAAGAAACACACATGAACACCAAGATATAAGGTGGAAACCCAATGCGGGACAAAAACCACCTGCTGCTATCTTCCTTTTAATATAAGAAAAACCTGTTTACAATCTTGTACTGGTGCAAACTCATACTAGTATGTAGGCACACACCTGCTGAAGGCTATAACCTTCTCTCGTTCTCCAGCTTCTAATGGAAGGGAGCTACAACCCCCTAGCTCTTGTACTAGCCAATCTATTTACTAGTATGTAGGCGCTGGCCTACTAAAGGCTCTAACCTTCACTCATTTTCCAGCTACTACTAGAAGGGAGCTCTAACCCCCTAGCTCTTGTATTGGACGATATGTTTACCAGTACGTAGGCGCCGGCCTACAGAAGGCTACGACCTTCTCTCTTCCTCTAAGGATCACGTTTCATAAATTTTCAGACTGGATACTCGTGGAACACAACACCATAATCTGAAGGCCATGTTTCATCCAATTTTCATACTGGACCCATCAACAACATTGAAGCTAAAAATCAATCACCATTTCAATACAACCATTGCATTAACCAATCATTAAATACTCAATCATCAATCTTTGAATCACCCACAACTAAATCATTGAAAGCCTGCACCAATACACAGTCACTAGAACGCAGAACAAAACCAAAAACTCTACAACAACCACTAGAACCAACTGCAAATTCAGATATCATATTTCATAATCTATATGCTACTCTCATGAGATGAACCAGCGTGTATACATGCTTTTACCAAAGCGAACCTGCATACAGATTGGAAAATACTAACTTAAACAACTTCACAGCTATTTCAGAATTCAGTCATACCCAGATCATGACATTTATAGAATAACCCATGCGTTAACATTTAGATCTAGATTATACATAATCAAACCAGATAATGATAATTCATTTCAAGCCTTAAGATCCTGATCCATCATTAGATCTTATACCTCATCAACCGCTAAGGTTCATTCTTCATTTAGATCAAGCACACCACCATAAGCCCATAACCTGCATACTAGATCTCACACTTCATCAAATGTTCAATTCTTGCACACCCTGCCTAATGATCTTCTCCTACTTTTATAGTCTTAGGCCTTTCTCAATACCATGGACCAAAACCACTTAGGACCAATACCTTGGACCAAATATCTTGGGTCAATACCTCGGACCAGATACCATGGACCAATACCATGGATCAAAATACCATGGACCAAATACCTTGGACCAAAACTTAGTTTTCTAAGATATACACGCTTTTCATTTTGTGAAAGTGCATGTGTACATTATACGCTCCTTTTGGTCTGTTAACCCGCGTGTATATGCTCCTTTGTCAAGGTGAACCTGCGTATTCCTCTCTTTCTTCGTTCTTTGTAGTCTAATCGTGTTGCACTGTGATCTATCATCCAAGTGAGCTGCCATCAAGGACAACACCTATATCATAATGCCAACAACTCTCATATGAAAAAAATGGGTCACTCTATGACAACTACATTCAAAAAAATTTGAGAAAATTTCATATCCCACGGAGACAACAAAATCGAAACTATTAATAAGCTTGGAAACACATTTCTAAATATGCAACAAATGTCAAGTCGACAAGCAATACACATTTCTCTAACATTGCCTTTGTATTCAACTTCTAGAAAAATAATTTTCATTAACACTGCTCCAGCTGAAAAACAAACATATGTTCTAAAAGGCCTATTTTGTTAGAACAATAACCCGATAATTTTGAAGATATTGTTTGCATGACAAATGTTGATAGATATGTTGTACGTACTATTTCCCTTGGACAAGTTTGCTTGGCAGAATATGTTTCCTCTTATTCAATCATGCAAACAACATAAAAAAAAAAAAAAACGTCCATGTGTCATAAGATTTGTTCAATACAATGAACATATGGACCCATCAAACCATTATAGATAAAAAATGATGCTTTACATCCCATACAGGGATTCTGAATACACATTAAAGAGAAATGATGAAACATGGGCTCAAGCATACTTTTCACATAAACACATTATCGTTGTCACATAAAAAACAATTTCTTGTTTAGTCGCACCACAGGTGATATTGAAGACACTTCTATTACAATTGCATCCCAAAGTGACAAGATAATTATTCTTCACTTTCCATTAGAAACTAAAAATACGGCTTTTTCTAATGAAATATATGACATTGAACAAGATTTGCAAGAGAAAATGAAATTCAAAACACTCAAACTAAGTATACAAAAAACAATGAATTCATTAAGCATCCATTTGTTTTGGACACATTGACATACCATGAAATAATGAGACAATTAAATAAATAGCAACAATCATTAATCAAACAAATAGTTCTATGGAAAAAGAAAAATCCTGGTAAGCGTTTCTATTTATTTATCATTAGAGGTGTAGGTAAAGGAAAAAAATCACTGCACAATCTCTTTACCATGCACTCGTACAAATTTATAACAAATACTTACAAATTGACCCTTTGGAAAAAAAGGTCTAATACTTGCATTTAATGGAAAAGGTGCATATATTTCCCATGGTGTTACAATCAATTCATATTTTCATTTGCCACTTTCACCATGTCACATGGTGCCATTGGCTTCTAACACACTTGATGTATTGAGCAAACAATATGGACAACTTAAATGTCTGTTGATAGATGAGGCTTCATTAACTGGTCCTCGATTGCTTTATAGCATTGAGAAGCCACTCCATGAAATTATGCATACTCTAGCTTCCCTGTTTTGGAACCTTACATAATATTTTTCGGTGACCTATATCAAGCACAACCTGTACGTGATTTTTGGATATTTGAACAACTACATTTTAAAGGAACTAGTGCTCCTTATAATTTTTGGAAAGAAAATTTGAAAACTTATGAACTAAAACAAGTAATGCGACAAGACAATAAAGAATTTGTATCCATCTTAAATAAAATAAGGACATGTTCACATACTGATGATGATCTTGCATTCTTGAATAAACATTGTTATAGATCGATACCAAATCATCCAACTTTTCTATACTTGTTTTATATAAAAAATAATTTACATGAACATAATGAAAGAATGTTCTCTGTCATTGACAAAGAAGCAATTATTTTAAGTGCATATGATAGAAAAATTGAATCAACAAATATAAATCGCAATAAATAGATCAAACAGTAGTTTCCATCTTTTATTGTGTTGAAATAAAATATGTTTGTTGCACTAATTGGCGAAAATTACAATATTAAGGATGACTTGGTGAATCATGCCGAAGGAATTTTTAGAACATCAACAACATTTGAAAATGGTGAAATTTGGATCGAATTTGCTGATCCAGTTGTTGGAACTATTCAACGAGAAAAAATGGCACATTTGTACAAAGATGGATTAATGTCTACGTGGAAACATGTTATTAAAGTTTGTAGGAATAATAAATCAAACAACATAATTAGTTTTACAAGAGAAAAATTTCCTGTTCAACTGGCATGTGCGCGAACTATACATTGATTGCAAGGATTAACAATGGACAAATTGGCTTATGACCCAAAAGGAGTAAGGAAACATAGACTTGTTTATACAACACTTTCTCATGTCAAAGATATTAAGTCCTTTTATTCATTAAACAAATTGGAACATAGTAACTTTTCTCTCAATGACAAGGTTGCTATTGAGCTAAATAAACTTAGACAAAATGCTACCTATAAGCTTGAATATAACGTATATCAAAATGAAATAATTGACAATTTGACAATATGTTCATTGAACACTCATAGTTTGTCCTTGCATTTCAAATATATCATTGTTAAATATGATCTAATGAGTGCTTACATTCTTTGTTTCAAGAAACAAAACAAAAATCACCTCCATCGAATCCATTATTGTCTAGAAAATATGACTACATACATGCATACCATTCACATGGAATTCTCACATACTATAGAAAAAAATTGTGGTTGAGAATTATTCCAGTTATGCAAAAGACCAAACTGAAGCAACAATTGCAACATTCCATGATGAAAAAAAACCATTATAGTTGCAAATATATATATTTCACCAAATGTAAACGTTGAAGAAATAATTAATTTCATCAAATTCATTTTAGAGTAAACATGTAACAACTACTCAATTGTGTTTTTTAGTGATTTCAATTTTCTCATTTATGCAAAATAATGGCTTCATTTTTCATACAAAAATACCAACAATTGACTATAGCTCAATGCTAGATCACGTTTGGACAAATCTTTCAGCTAGTACTATTTATTTCTATGTCTTTGATGCTTATTGGACAAATCATCATACAAATTGTCTTACCATATCTTTGTTTCACCTTGAGTCATTTTTCCAATTTTCGTATTGTACAATTTCATCGTTGACTTGTCACAATATTTGTCACATTTGTCACATTTGAAAATGTGCACCTTTGACATATGCATTGCTTTGAAAACATTGAAAAACAAAGAAATTATATAGAACCAAAAACAAGAAAACAACAAAAACACACAAATATCAAATTCCGGTAAGTCTTTTAACCATGAACATAAATTTGTTCTATTTGTCTTGTATAACTATAAATTTGTATGCCATGCTTGGCATGCAATTTACGCATTTTCGTTCTCACTTTGTTGCATTTTGCTCCATATACTGAATAGTATTATTTTATTTAGCTTGTAGTTCATATTTCATTATTTCTTGTGCAATTTCTTTTGATTAAAAAAATAAAAGGAAAAAAGGTGCCCATCGTATTTCTTAATGACACATTTGCAAAAGTGAACTATATGTATAATTGTCAATGAAATCTATAAAACATTTTCTTTATTGTAACTTACGTACATTTACTACATAGCCACCAAAAATGGCTAATATTACCATAAAAAAAAATTCATGTGTATATAATTTATCATGATATAGTATACATTGTTTTAAATGTTCTTTAAACACTTGTCTCTTATTTTATGACTTTCATTTTCGTTTCCTGGCAATGGTTGGTCCAATCATTTGGAACGATATCATGGAAACATGTAGCTCTAGCAAATAAATATTGGAAGAAAAAATGGTGGAAAATGAGAATCGAAAAGGTTAGGTTTTTACTGGACGAAATGTTTATATAGTCAAATGACATGCCTGCATTCAATCAATGTCAATGCTTTTGGAAGCATGTTGTTTTGTTTTGACTTTGCATATAATTAGAGAAAAAACAATGGAACCAACATCCTTGTCAATCATTGAAATATGCTCAGGAACATATGAAAAAACTTTTGAAGGCGATATATTGGTTATCTATGGGCCAACACAAACTAAAAATAATAACTCTCTTGCAAAGGCGCGACTACTCCATGCTGATTTCATTGATAGCCACGACCAACTGAATATCACAGTCAACATGGGAAATAATCTTATAGAGCATTTCAAAAACATGTTTACAGTTGGAAATAGT
>APFE031562920.1:0-11800 GCA_000404065.3 Pinus taeda
ACACAACAGGACGTGCATATCTTCCAGAGGATCAGTGCACACAAATCCGGAAGTCACAACACACAAGGGAAGATAACACATACAACACTCAGCGGATGAGTCTACACAAGTGCAACGATTGTTACAACAAGCTTTATGAGAAAGGTCTATCTGTTTTCTGGGGAGAGAGCCACCATGGGTGAGACAATGTTAACGACATATACAACACATTTTCATTAAAAGATTATGCATTACAACAAGTGAAATAATTTCAAGTGTTCAACACAATTTGAAACAACATGCATTACAAGTTTTCAAGATTAGTCTTATAACAATTACAATAGATTTGTGAAAACATGCTGGCCTATTAGCAGGCTTTTGAATTAAGCAAAAATTCCAAGACACATTGTTACACCATACATCACTAACCCATGTGTGGGGTGTTAGAGCCACTACTTACTCCTCACAGAAAAGATTACAGACTCTCTTGTCTATGTGGGAGGAGCTGAGGTGAAAAGTCCTTTGCATGTACAAATGAGGGGGCATTTATAGCCAAGGGTGAAAGTGACCCTTGTGGCTGTTCAACTACCCTCATGATTGTTTGACTTCCATGACCTTTCGACTTTACATGACTCTTTGTACAAAAAGCGGGTCTCTTGCACTTCCACGCTACATTACATTGATTGACAACATGGCCCATAGTAGAGATGTGGACGACATGACTCATGGCACAACATGACATGACAGAGCTGGTACATTTGTGTTGTTGCTGGAGTGCGTGTCAAGCCGCAGTATTTTTGGGTGATGGATGTCTTCACGGTGTGTCATAGCTTCACCTCCACATGTAAAAGTACACAAAGTCTTCAATGGTCGTTGGTTTGCTTGATGTTGCTTTGGCATGTTGCTCCTTGCTTGTATGTTGGAAGTCTTGACAATTTCTTCCATTCGCGAAAGTTGCATGTTCATCCGTTCGTCCGTCTATGAGCACATCTTGCATGTTTTCTCATCCATCCATCCACGAACACATCTTTGCATGATCATCCATTTGCAAGCACATTTCTTCGCATGCATCATTCATGCATTCATTGGTGAACCTATCCTTTTGCATGTCTTCCCTTCGTTCATCCCATTTGTTGTCGCACCATGTTTGTTGGTGTACCTGTACCTATAGTCACTCATGACGAGATGATATCAAATCCAAAATCCTCCTAGTCTACCATGACACATGATCATTTTGGATGTAGGTGACCTGGAGAGGCAGTAAGGTTGTAAGGCAGGATGATGGCTCCAGGCACTACTGATGAAAACTGCACAAGAGTCACTGGGTGATGAAGATGGATAATATGAACTAACAGTTATGGTCTGGCTTGGCTAGAAGGAAAAATTGTGCAAATTTTGGGAGGAATCATCTCGGCTACAAGAAGGCAAGGCAGACAAAATCTGTGCATTTTCTAGAATGAGCTGGCAGTGGGTGCTAGACAGCAAAATTTGTGCAATTTCTTGGAGGAACAGGTTAGGCTACAAGGAGGATTAGTAGACAGGATTTATGCAATTTTCCAAGGGAATGGGCCAGGAGGTTGGTAGCCAAAACTACACAATTCCTAAAGGGAATTGGCAGTTGGCTTTTGGCTCACTAGCAGCAAAAACTACGCAATTCCTGAGGGGGACTGGCAGTCGGCTGTCGGGAGCTTGGTAGCAGAAATTGTGCAATTCCTGGAGGGCACTGGTAGGCTGCTACTGGGAGCTGCTCCCAAGAGAAACTGCACTAACACTGGGAGGTCGACCTGCTGATAATATCTGCGCAATTTATGATTCGATTGGACTGCTAGGTAGCAGAGGGCCTGCTCATGAAAATTGTGCAATTTTCTAGATGAGCATTCGGTCCACCGTTGGGAGGACTGGTTGGAAAAACTGGGTAATTTTCGGAGGGAGAACTGGATGGGAACTGGGTATTTTTCCGACCAGTCTACGCAATTTTCCCAGCCAATAGAGTAGGCAAGGTCTGCATCCTCTACGCAATTTTTGAGAGGAATGAATCTTGGGGTGGCTGCCAGGTCAAATCCTCTGTTTGACTAGTTGGAAGTTGAATGATTTCTTGCAGGCAGTGTAGCTTGAAATGACTTGCTTGGTGCTTCTACACTATTCTGGGTGACAGTCGATCAAGTCGATGGCAGGGTGATGGTCCAATTGTCAGAGGGGAGTCTGATCTTAGAAAATTCAACAAAATGACTAAGTGTGTGAATGAGTGAAATATGCACATGTGATCTTGTAAACACACACCAACATGACTTGATGACGAGGCAACCCAAACCATCCAGACACACATGCTCAACATGACTGACCGACGGTGTGAGCGACAAGCGCGACACTTGTGATTGATCGTTGATCGATTGTGATGATGCTTGTGCGATAGTGAGTGTGACTCCAAGTGTGAGTGTGACAGATGCTTTCATAGCAAACACAACATGTACACAGGAAGCGAAGACCTTGAGCATGACTTCGATACCAACATGAAAAAACCCGGATGAAATGAGCAAGCAAGGTGGATGTAAAGACTGACACGGGCTCACGGAGTGAACCTGAGTGTGTGTAGTCATCAAGTGAAACTCTCAATGGAGACTTAGAAATTGGGTGTAGGCCAAAATTTTGGAGGGTTTTTGTAGCCACTACAACACCCTCTTAAGTTGGTTATTCAATGATTATGGATTATGGAAATAAGGTAGAACCTTAGAATTTAAATTTATTTATTGTCTAATTAAGATAACTTATGAAACCAAGCCGTACTAGAAGGGTTCCCTCTAAGGTGAAATATTTCAACCATAAGATCAACAATGGAATGAAATAAAATAAAAAATCTTGTTGAGAACCTCTAGGGTATGGCCTAACAAGGAGATTTAATGTTTGCCTCAAACGAAAAAGGGAGAAGTGAGAGAAATTACTTTAGATGTCTCCTTCCAAGTGACAAAGTTGACTTTCAATGGATTGATGCTAATATCCTTATAGTTTGATATAATTACAACAATGTTTCCTTTGAAATTATGTAGAATAGACAAGGAAAAGAGACTTTGAGGTTTATAGTGAAGGTTCATGAAATTTATATTATGAAAAAATGATATCAAGAAGTCACAAAAATTTGGGAGGAGAGTGAGATCTCTATCTATAAAAAAGGATCTCAACATCACTCCCCCTTTTTCTCCTTATCAAATATCTAGGAAACTTCAAAATAATTTGACTTATCATTAATAATAGATTTCGATACTAAGTCATTATAAACGAATTTGATTTAAATGATTTAAAACCATTAAAGAAGGTTGACATACAACTTGGAGAGGCTTGACTTACTTGAATAAGGAATCAATATGCTCTAGAAGTCCAACATTACCTTGATATTTATGGATTTAATTGACGTAGAGGAAAATTCGACAACCAAAGGAACCCAAATGTCTTCAACAATAGCTTAATGTTCACTTGGAATTGACTTTTGACCCGTAGCGGCTACATAAAATGTGGATGGTTCCTTCTTTTGGCCCAACCTTAGCTACATTTCATGATTTAAGGATTCATTCATGGTCCAAAAGTCTTTGATACACTAGGATTTTTTTAACACTTCCACCTCACTTGAGTGATTTCCACATCACCCAAAATTGTCACCATAATTAACATAGGATAATTAATCCCCCACTGATGATGAAATAATTTTTGAAAATACACCTTAAAGAAGGAATTTTGGGTGCTTTGACTTGGAGATGACTTGCCTTACCTAGGAGAGTGCAATGAACATCCTTCCTTACCTTTGATAATTTGACATGATGCCTTGTGGAGCGAAAAATCATTGTGAATTATGATATTTTGATGAAAAATTATGGACATAGCCAAAGAGGTGTGCATACGTAAGGAAAATGATCCATGTGGGGAATAAAAGATAGGTGTACTAAGACAATGATGAGATGGGTGTTTCCAACCTTACATGGTGTGGTCACCTTTATAGGGCTAATAAAACAAGTGTTCCAATAAGCCATGTGTCCTAATAGATCCACCTTTGTGATGCCCAAATATTATCTCAAGACATAGGAATTTCCATCAAGGTAGGGAGTTACCACCCACTAGGGAGGTGTTAGTGGGGTCATAGAACCAAGCACCATGCACATGAGATTAAGAGGACTAGTCATCATTTTCCACATAGAGGGAACTAGGATGCACTTTTACATCTCATTCCACATGACTTAAAGAGCTATAAGATTTCATATGTGTCGGCTTACATATGGCATGGTCTTGTTTCAAAAAAAATTGGCTACCCTTGCTAAAAGTGGGATAACAACTCCAAAATAAAATAGTATATAAAGCAAGACATACTTAGCTATAGTACCTCTTCATGTTGTAGGTTCACCCCTACCCTCTTAATCCATAAAAACCTTGTTGGTACAAACACAATTTTTCTGAATCTACATTATCATAACACAACTCCATCAACCATACTAGGTCCCACAAACTATTTTATCATGAGCTACCAAGCCACTTCTTTTATAATCCATTTAAAGTATCATCTTCCCAAGATTTCTCTTTTTTCTGTCCAAGGGAAAATTTGGTGGTGAATTTACAAGTATTCAAAACAAGGTAAAAGTGAGAGTTACCCATATACCCAAGTTAATTTTTGAGGTTATATCACAATTCTTTTCCCATTTCTCAAGCTTCGTGTGCATTAGGAATAGATAGTTACCTTCACTGGGACATGAAACCTTCTCAAATTTCCACTTGTAATAGATTAGACCATCCAAAAAACTAATAAACCTATAACATCATCATCATAATAGCTATAAATCATGTTGTACATCTATACATCATAACAAACTATGAATGTATGACAAATATAAATCTTAACAACTCATCCAACATGTACTTATATCATAAAGTATATCAAAAAAATCTCCAACATTAATATAGATAATAACAAGGCAATCCTTTTATATATATACATATACATCAATGAAAAAAAGTATCCAACATTAACCAATCATATAAATATAATGATAATTTAAATATAATGATGATTCATATAATATAAAATATCTCAAACATAAACATAACCCACATTCATATAACATACCATATCTATCTAATAAAACATGCATATCATAACTAGACACATAGACATAATCATAGTTCACATCGCATTAAATATTATCTAACAAAACAATAAATCAATATCTACAACATAAACACATTAATATATACGTTAGCCAATAAATATATATTATAAGAAATTTACCAGCAGATCAGCAGATCTGAATTTATGATTGAATCCATACACCCTTTGACAAAGTAAATGTGATGTGATGGTGTAATACTTTACTTCGAACTTTGCATTTTAGGCAACAGAGACGCTATAGATTTGACAAATAATAGTTATGCTGCATTCCATATCTGTTCTATTAATAGATATGGGATTTGATCATATTGTCCCGACATAAAAGGAGAACTTGCCCCATAAAGCAACCACAGAATCAGAAGCAAACCCCTCGTGTGGGTTTGGCTATTATTTATGGTTCACTTGATTTGGGCAGAGGCGAATCACTGAGGAAATGCTTGAACACTGCGAGAGCAGGTTTAGGAGTGAACATTGGCACCTGATGTCCTGCTCCTCGGACCGTGAGAAACCGAAGCCCCTCATACCCAATGGTCCATCCTCCCACCTGTGGTCAGTCATCCTAACCACAGTTAAAATCCGTGCAAGATATATTGCAGGCAAATTAGAGTTTCGCAGAAGGGTAGGGCCTTGTATTTACCTGCTGGCTGTTATACCAAGCACTCCATTCTTCTTTTATCTTAAGCCCAAGGGCGTTTAAGCTGTACCGTGTTGAAGTTACAGGAACACACCCGTCGGTGTCACCACTGCAAAAGATTCATTCAATTCGAGTTGTAAACAAGTTGTCCTGATCTAGGGTTAAGAAAAAGTCATTTTGGTTTATTATATATTTTAATATAAATTTTAATTGTTCTGTTTTTTTATTAAAAAATAAAATGTGTACATATCTAATCCAAGTAATGGAATTTCTATTTCAGACACAATTTATTTCGCTAACCATTTTAGAAAAGCTGTTTTACCAGTTAGTTTTAGAAATGCTTAAAATACAGAAAGTTTAATACATACCTATACACCCATATTCTTAAACCAGCCTTGATAAGCTTTCGGAAAATAGGCAGAACAGAAGAAGCAGAGTCATTCCAGTTTTGACAAACTACGTCACTGTATATGTATGAAGAAAATTCGATTAGAATGAAGTTATATAATAATAATATAATTTATTATATGAAGAACACTAACGATATAAAAGGAATTATTATTTTATATATTAGATTTAATTTTATATTAAATATATTATTATAATGATACCTTTTTTTAAAATATAGTGTATTACGTTATTTATATATTTAAAATTGTTTTCATTAAAAGGCAAGAGTGAGTACAATTCTATTGTTACCTGCAGAGTGCCCACGGGTAAGGAATTTGGGTCGTATTTGCATGCAAGGCATTCTGCACATCAGCTCTGTTGAAATATACGCCTACATATACTTCGCCGCAGGCATCATAACCATAAGGTAACTTAGGCCACAGCGCCTACGTTGAAGAAAATCACCATGCATGCATGCATGCATATAATTAGATGAGAAGTGGCAATGAATTAAGTGAAGCATGAACGATGAAGGACCTTCATCCTTACCACAGAAATGTAATGAAAAGCCGTGTGTTACGTACATGTTTTGGAAGGAAATTTGAGGATTGCTGCTGCAAACAGACAGACGTGTACAAATTGTAAATACTGATATCGGCGTACGCTGCAGAGAATCCATTATCGCACAATGTCTCGTTGCCTGTCTTTGAATTGCACGAGTTCTTTAGGCTGTGGTACGCTTCGTCTGAAATAACTGCGTGACTCCATGCATAGTCTACCATACCATTGGTGTCATGATCATTATCTAGCACTGCATTTCCTACCTTCAATACCGAGTTACACGAAATTTTGATCAGAGAATTTGTTAAATAGATTGATCGTGAAGAAAAACAATGTTGAAAGGCTTATTACCATGAAGCCTTTCAGATTAATGACGTTGTCCTTGTTTGTGCCGTTGTTGCGATCAAATATCACCTCTGCAAGCTGCGGGACAAAATGTCCTGATACAGAATCACAATGTCAGAAAATCCATCTTATTAGCTAACGTTCAATCTCATCATGTAATTGTTATATTCAATATTTATATACTTGAACTCTTTTCAAATAAATTAAAGTAGAGATCATTGATACTCTTTGCATTTGGAGATATATATGGTAATGCTCGAAGATATCTTAGCAAAATTAAAGAAATTAAAATTAATGTGTATTTATATATGAGATTTTTCTATTAATTATAAATGAACGACATCTCTTAAATTTATGTAGTTTTTAACTTTTTTATCATGGCTTTGTAGTTCCATGCTAATATTTTTTTTCAAAATAATTTTATACAATTTGGCTAAAATGTAGCTAATCATAGCGGTCCTATAATTGGAAAGAATTCTTTAATCTCCACCTTTAAGCATAGGCACAGTGATAAGTTGCATCTACTGCTTAGAGAAGTCTTGCTTCAATGGGAAATTGAAGAGGTTGTACATGTAAGGGGTGAGGACAACTCTCTCATTTTAGAATTAGAATTCTATAGCCTTCAATATCCTTATCTTTCCCATTAGATAGCTACATAAACTCCAAATGATTGTCTTCTAGCTAAATATACCATCCTCTATAAAGAAATTCAAATTGGTATTGTTAAAATTAGAAACTTCATATAGGTTTTTGACATAGGAATTACAGTGCTGGAAAGAAATTAAAATACACTATAAAAGCATTCAAATTTGTATTGTTAGAACTAGGCACTTCATATAAGTTTCTGAAATAGGAATTACAATTCTGGAAAGAAACTAGAATATTTTCTTTATTTTAAGAATTGCCAACTTTTCCTACAAAGCTTTTTAAGATTTAAAATTACTGCTCTTAACTATTTAATATAATAGTTTTTTCCTTTTCTTTTTTAATAATTTTAAATTTTACTTATTAAAATTTAAATATATATTTAAAAAATAGCTCAACTGTTTTTCTAACATTTCAGCAATATTATTATAATAAGTAGAATTGATAATTTGAATATAAACCAATGATAGAAATTTTGATAACAAATTTTCAAATATTATATTTAGAAGTAAAAATAGTAATTTTTTATTAATTATTTCCATGATAATATTTCCAGAGTGTTAATAAAATATTTAAAAGAGAAATACTTTAAATAATTAATTTTTAAATATTAAATTATTTTATAGAATAAATAAATCTATATTAACTCAATTAAAATATAATATATATAAATTTATAATTCAAATTCTCCAAATTACCTCCGTAACTCTCGCCTGTTATGTAAAACTCTCGAGACTTGTAGGCTGGAAACCTTTCCAACCAATTTAGCAAAAACACGTAATTGTCCTCCGCTGCAAGTTCAATTCAACGCTTTTACACATGTGCTTAACACCTACGACTCGAAACCTTCATGTGAATTCAAAGCAGCATTAATGTTACCTGTAATTGTGTCCCCGAGATTCTTCAATTCGGAGGATGTATTTGTATACGAAAAGCCAACTCCAACAGGTGACTCCAAGAATAACATGTTTGCCTCTGTCACAAAATAATCCAAACAATACCATATCGAAAAAAGGTCTAAGGCTTTGGACCAATTCACACGTCTTCATATCTGGTCCTTTATTGTAATAAATTAAAATAATTATCTCTTAATTGCACATATATTAGTAATATCATGAATTAAAAGTGATCATAGATTTTAAAAGTGATCAAATCTATGAAGGTACAATTCTTTTTTATATTTAGCACTCTAAAAAAATTTCAAGGTCTAAAAATCAATTTCACTGGTGATAGATTCAAAATTACGAAGAACACTATACTAACTATTATATATAAGTAAATAAATAGATATATGATCAATTTTGAAATGTATTAGAAAAAAACATATTTAAATATTTTATTGATAAAATGTTTTATTTATATTTATATTTCAATTCTATTATATATAATATTGTTTAAATGTTCTCCTATATCAACTTCATATTAATTCATATTAAAAAACTATCTAACAAAATTATTATCAGTAAGAAGTGTCCCTTATCATTATATTAGATATGATTAGATATAAGATTTTTTTAAAAGCTATTATAGGATAAAATGAGATATAGATAAATTATTTTAAAAATATCTTTAATTATAATTAACATTAAGATTTTTATAAATATTTTTTAAATATTTGTCTTAAATTTCATTATTAAATATTTTATGAAATTACCATATTATAATCTAACTATTAATATTTTTATTAAAAAATTAATAATTTGTCTTAACTTAGTATTTATATTCATAAAAAAGATATTTATTAAACAAAGATTTTATATATGATGATAATGATTAACATCCATTATGACAAATGTGGTCTATAAGACCTCAAGAAAAGAGAGTCTAAATGGCATTCTTCAAAATCTTGTTCTACCATCAAGGAGCATGGAAAGAAGCGTTCCAAGATTGTTATAGTTGGGTAGTTGGATGTGTGTCTAATGATAGGGAATTGAGAGAGGATGTGGGCAAGAGTCGCGCACTTTAAAAGGAAGTTATTTTCATCTTCCACCTCCTTAGTATCACAACTCTAACAAATTCTATAGCCCCAGGGAGCCTTTGGAGTAGACCACGACCCGGTCTCACTCCTAATCTCATGAGAGTTAGATCTAATCCTAGTGATATTCATTTTCTTCTTAGTGCTTGTCAACGCAGAGAGATAATTGTGGCTATCAAGGGTGGGGTTGATCACCTCCTTATAGTACCTTAGCTTCCTTTTACCCTCGAGCTCCTTAGCATCCCACATCTTGTCCTTAAAATTGGAGGTAATAGTATCTTTGATACTGTCCTTGCTTCCCATGATGATCTCCTCTTTAAGGTTGAGCCAAGACAATAGCCCTTGAGGCCCAGGTGGGGGTTTTGACTAAGGTTAGAAGCAATTTTTGGGAGCCTCTTGGATTCCATATTGTGAAGTTTTTTCTTATACATCAAATATCTAAACATAGCATCAAGAGGATAAGATAGGGAGTATTCCCCTTGATCTTGGGGTTATAGGTTATGAATTGCTTTTGGATAATGTAAGTCTTTCTCCAACACTCCCTAGATATATTTCATCTACAAACTTCACATCCTTATTTTATATATATATAGAAATATATATATTTGACTACTTTATATATAATTAAATATTAAAATAATTTAAATCTATATTAAATATTGAAATTTTTTTTTATTTATTTATTTTTTATATAATTAAAAACCAAAAAAAAACAAGTATCTTCACACATCCTAATAGAAGTATTCCTAATAAAAAAGCACCATCAAACATCCTTTTTATGTTTTTTTAAAGAAAAATAAAAAGCTTATAATTAAATATTAACGATCATCTTTATTTCAATACAAAAGTCTTTAAAAATAAAAATAAAAATAAAAAAAATCTTCACAAAATAAAAATATAAAATAAAACAAAATTGTAGTTTGCTATGTGAAAAGTATTACTATGCTGGGTTGCTGCACTTCTATAACAAAGTCTCATTCAGAACCAGCATTCTGGTCAGTAGCGTAAGGCCGAAAGTTAAGTCCCTGACCAGTACTGTAAGTAATTGGAAGAGAAGGATGAGTAACCTTTATTCCAAGAATACTCGTTTAGGCGAAGCTGCGATGTATTCTTGTCTACCAAAAATGGCCCCAATTCCAGTGCTTCTCCGCCTCCGATTGATGAACAGCCTGGTCCTGAATTTCAATGTTATATATACAACACAGGCCGTTACTTCGTGACTATTCTTACTATGTTGCCATTGACACACCAGAGCAAAATGCATGATATATCTATACCTATATACATATATAAAGAGAGTTATTAATATACCTCCAGTGAGCCAGAGAACAAGAGGTTTTTGCGACGCGTTTTGAGTGGCTTCAAAGAACCAATAAAACAGAGCCCTGCCGCTCTCTTCGTTGACAGTCACATATCCCGCATAATGAGCGAAATCCACTGGCGGCTGCCCGGGAAAATTAACAATTCTGTCGGCTTCTGCTTGCGTGAGTCTTCCATTATCCCCCGCACACTGCCAGAACAGCAATGCCAGACCCAAAATGCATACCCATTGACGGGAAGACGAATAAGAAACGGCCAGAGCCATGACTGCACAGGACACCAAAAAAATGTGAGTCAGGTGTGAGTGAGAAGGCATGGGAAGTGAGGCGTATTTATAACGCAAGGGAAACCAGATCCCGGTACGTGGGTGACCTTTACAGCAACGTCAGATCCGCATTGCCCACTCTTTGCCCGTGGAACTTTTACGAGTAGGTTCCCTTATTTGCCCACTCAGTCACACTCCCTCGAGAAACGCTGTCAATAGCCATCTGTTGCCTTCGATTTAGAGTTGATATAATCTGTTGCCTTCAATTTAGAGTTAATATAATTTATATACCATAAGTTTAATTTGGTCTTAGATATGCAAAGAATTTATACTTTTTTATATTTCAATCATGGTAAATTGAGTTTTATATATACACAGAGAGAAACACGCGTGCTTGTTATTTATATATATATATATACACCATAAGTTTAATTTTGTCTTAAATATGCAAATAATTTACTATATTTTTTATATTTCAATCATGTTAAATTGAGTTTTATATATATACAGAGAGAGTAACACGCGTGATTGTTATATATA
>APFE031562933.1:0-13710 GCA_000404065.3 Pinus taeda
TATTTTCTTGTTTGGGTACTCAGTTAGCTCATAGCTCATCTTATCATCCTCAATCTGATGCGCAAACTGAGATAGTGAGCAAATGTTTGGAAGGATATCTTCATTGCTTTGTATATGATAAACATACACAATGGGTCAAATGGTTGCCTCTGGCTGAATGGTGGTATAACACTTCCTTCCATAATGCAACAAAAATGACCCCATTTATGGAACTTTATGGATATCATCCATCGTCCATCACGTCATATTTAAAAGAAAATTATAAGGTTCAAGTAGTGGAATGTCACATCGAGCATCAACATCAAGTTCTCCAACTCTTAAAGGATAACCTCACTCTAGCACAGAATAGAATGAAACAACAGGAAAATCAACATCGCAGCGAAAGAAGTTTTGATGTAGGTGACTAGATATTTCTACAGCTACAACCATACAAACAAATGTCCCTCAAGCAAGCTAAGAGGGATAATAAATTATCACCAAGGTATTATGGTCTATACAAGGTGTTGCAAAAGATTGGTACTATGGCATACAAATTGGAGCTTCCTACAACTTCCCGAGTGCACCCAGTTTTCCATGTTTCATGCTTAAAGAAGGTTATAGGTGACAAGCTCCCAGTTCAAAAAATATTGCCAGAATTTGACGAGGAAGGAAAAATAATATTGGAACTTGAAGTAGTCATAGAAACAAGAACTCAACAACTACAAAATCGATCAATTTCAGAGTATCTCATCAAGTGGAAGAACTCACCCACTGAAGATTCCACATGGGAGGATGAGAATTTTATACAGAAGCACCTAGAAGTACACAAGCATTCAGAAAACGCTTTTCCAAAGGAGAGGGGCATGTTAGGTCCCTATAATACTAGTGTATTCCCTTATTATTATTGTCATTGTAGCCCCTTATTGTTATTGTTGTGACCATGTTGTCCCCATATTGTTATTATTGTGCCCCATAGAAGTCCATAATTGTTATTGTTGTGCCCTTACATTATTATTGTTATGTCGAATTTGACTATATTGTGATCCCTTAGACTCCTATATATAGAAAGGAGGTTTTGTCATTTGTATAATCAAATAATTGTTCATTTGTGTAATGCAAAGGAGGTTTCCCCCTCGAAGAGGTTGATTTTGAAGTCGTTGCTCTATCTTTTCTTCTATTTTTTGGGCTAGTTGCATAACAAAATATTTCTATTGATGGTGTTACAACTATGCTCTAGGGTGTTGTGAGGAGGTTCCTCAAGCCCTACCACTATTTTTTGATCCCTAGAATGGACAATAAGTGGAGTAACCCAATTGGAGAAGGTTACCATAGAGTTTGAACAGGGTTTAGGGCAACTAGTGTGCCCTAACCATATTGCTAGAGGAAGTAATAGTGAGTTGAAGATGCCATATTGTTGATGGTTGGATGCTAGTGGATGAGGATGGTGTCCTAGGAGAGGACAATGTATTGGACACTCATGGTATATTGGAGGGTAGCGTCAAAGTGGACCAAGTTGGAAGAGTTAGAGTAGCCTAAAGAAAAACCTTTAGAGGATTTTAGAGGCTTGCTTCAAGCCCTAAGGAACAATTCTCTTGAAGGACTAAGGGATTGCTAGAAGTGGTGGAAGAAGATCTCATAGTTCTAATCACCCAAGAGAAGTTTGGAGCCCTAGACTTTCCTTGTGGAGAAGGACATCTACAACAGAAGTTGGGCAGTCTTGCATGCCCTAAGTTCATTGTTGGAGGACATTTGACAATGATAGTGGGAAGCCCTCCAACCCTAAGTGTGTCTTCATCGAGTAGCATAAGAAGGAAATAGCAGGAAGAAAGTCCCAAAAGAGTTGAGGAGCAACAGTGGGTAGTTGAGAGTTGTTTATAAACAGAGTTGTGAACAACTCGACATGAGTCTCGATGTGTTGATGCGTTGAAGGAATAATGATCAAATAGAGAGTAGGTGGAGCCAAGTTTTGTGACCTAATACAGGTGGTTCATTAATAGAGGAAAATTGGAGTTGCTACAGATTGAGAGCCAAAGGAATGGGCATGTGTGTTCAGGGTACAACCGAGGGGAGCCGAGAGAGTATGCTACATCAACCATATTATGGTTAGTGTATCTTGTTCAGGGTAGATTGGTGGTCATCATAACAAACACCAAGCCTAAGTTGTTGTAGTCTTGTATTAATGGATGTACGAGGGCCATTATCCTTTGTACAAGAGCCTAGACTATTGTATTATCAATTTGATTAATATAACAAAGTTGCGTTGTTTTATAAATTTGTAAATAAGTTGTGTATTTTTTTTACAATAGTATATTTATTGTTGTATATTATTCCTCTATGAAGAGTAGTCTTGTTGCGATACTTGGATTGGTAGCATCAGTGATTTAAGATTCTATCCTAGACTCTAGTATCGTGGAAAAACAACATGGTATGAGAGTTACTTTAAAGGGCTAGTGAATCATAGTGTGCCCAAGAATTAACTCAGAGGGGATTGCAAGTGTCTAGATCATGGAGTAGAAAGTTTAGCTAAAGACATGGAGATGTGGTCTTGACTGGCTTGGCAGTAAGATTGGCTGTGATTTTGGTGGATTGGTGGAGAGCCTGGGGAACAAAAGCTTGTTGTAAACATGTTGTTGATGATAGAACTCCTATGATTTGCTATGGATCAATGGGACAACTCTAGTATTTCTTTGGCATGAACGAGATTGGTTTGATCGAGATTACTTCATGTGATCAATTGCAGATTGAAAGGATAGCTTTTTCATTAGATCATGATGTTGCATATCTGAGATTAGAGGGATGTGCATGAGTTGTGTTTGATTAAGGAGGATGAGTGCTTGTAGGACTAGGTTGGGTGATGATAGCCCATGTTCGACCGCAAGTTAGATTGACTTTGTAGGTGTTGGGTGTGTGTTATATTCTTTCCACCCATCATGGGGTCTCGGGTAGCACCCCAATTTTTTATTTTATTTTATGTGGACCTAATAATAGTTGGGCAGACCCAAACATGGTAGGCAGACCTACCCATGGTTTTGTGCATGGTTTTGGACATGATGGTTTTCTTCCCATGGTATTTTATAGATCCAGTCAATGGAACTATGATTATGTTCTAATCTAGGGTTATTGGATTGGGGTTTATGAATGCTTCGACATGTATATATACATATTGTAACATCGAAAGGAATATAATGAAAAATCAATTTGGTTGTCTCAATTTTGGGATCCAGGGGAAAATCTTTGTGTATATTTGTTTTATGTTTTCGCCATTGTATATTTTTCTGTTTTAAGAATTCATTTGTAGGTAATTTATGTATAGGGTTAAAACATATAGTAGGACACGAGATCAGTAACAGGTTGAGCTAGTGGAGATAGTGTAGGCTCAAAGGGAGTCTAGCTTTAGAGGGAGTAACCCTATGGAAGTGTTTAGGTCTTTAGTTTCAAATAAGATGAGGCAAAGGCACTACCGAGATTGCAGGGTCCATTCTACAAAGTATGTTGTAGTGATGGATGCCAGATGGGCTAGTGTCGTTGATGATGTTGATGGAGACTTCTTAGTGTTGGAAGTACCTCCATCACTAAGAGGGAGTGTTGATATTTGTAGATTGGAAGGTATCCAAGCCCTAGGGTTCGGGGTTTGGAGGTTAGAGCACCACGAAATTGACTTGTGGGCTTGGAACCCAAAGGTGTTGGGGCCAAAACCATGAGGAAAATTTGACATATGATTGATGGATATGATAGAGGACCCCGAGAGGAGCAAGGGGTAGCAAAAATCATCAAACTCCGAGCTATAGAAATGGAGTTATGAATTTTTGAAGTTTAGTGTGGGTGAAGAGGCCTAGTAGTGAAGGTCAACCTAGTATGGAGGTGCCCCTTTAGGGAAGTTTGTTGAAGCCCCACATGATGATATAAATAAAGAATTTGTGAGAGGCATTTAAACAAATCATAAGTACATCTTCCATCCAAGGTTGGCTTTGAAATTAGCAGCGATTGAGGTAAGGATGCAAGGGTAAGGAGCACAAGCTTTTTGGAGTGGTTTATCTCTGTTTGGGTGCATGATTCCTTGTTAAAGAGAGGCTTAGACCTAAGGAAACTTGTATGAAGGCTAGAAGGACCATTTGGGTAGATTAACTCTTAATTTTGGGTGTGTCTCACTTGTTAGATCTGGACACAAATCATAGATGAATATTGGGACTATTTGTGCATGTTTTAATGGTGTTTTGTATGTTGTTTGGGTCACAAATGATGGTAGTTGCAGCAACATTGAGGAGGAGGATTTGAGTGGGCCAAGAGGCCTAGGAGGGACCTCCTAACACAGTTGTATTCATCTCAAGAAGACCATAGCTTGAACAAACCTTTCTTCCATGAGTTTAAGGAAAATTTGTATTTTGGTGTTACAAGTGTGCTGTAGGGTGTTGTGACTTGAGGTTCCTCAATCCCTACCACCATGTTTTGATGCCTAGAGTGGACAAAAAGTGGAGCAACCCAGTTGGAGAAGGTTATCATAAAGTTTGAGCAAGGTTTTGGGTAGCTGGTGTGCCCTAACCAAATTGGTAGATGCACAAATCCCAAGGCCAGAGGCGATAAAAGTGAGTTGTAGATGTGATCTTGTTAATGGTTGGATGCTACTGGATGAGGATGGTGCCTTAGGAGAGGAAATTATATTGGACACTCATGGTCTGTTGGATGCCATTGTGAGAGTGGACCAAGTTGGCAGAGTTGGATAGCCTAATGAACAACTTGTAGATGATTGTAGAGGCTTATTTCAAGCCCTAAGGAACAAGTCTCTTGAAGGACTAAGGGATTGTTAGAAGTGGCAAAAAAAGAGCTCACAGGTCTAATAATATAGGAGTAGTTTGGAGCCTTAGTTTTGTACTACATCCTCTTCATCCAAACAACCTCCCACTCGTGCTGATTGTGCACCTCTCATTGAACATAATTCCTCAAACCCAAACGATCTAGATCAAGTCTACCAGATAGGAAACTATCTGCCGACTTGGTTTTCTTATGCAGAAGACGCCATAGATGATCTAGGCAAACAAAACAAACTCATTTTGGCTAATCTAAAACTCCTACATGATGAGAAACAAGAAGAAAGAACTAAAAAAGAAGCCAGGATGCAAAAGAAAGAAAGAAGAAGAAAAGCCCAAGCATCCCAGAGTTCTAATTTTACAATCGATATGTCTACCCCCAATTTTTGGGATCAAGAGGAAATAGAAGCCAACACATCTGAAACGTCTTTCAAACCTTTAAAAGAAGAACATGTTTAAGAAAGAATAAGAAAATCAAAAGCAGAAATAGTTACATTAGAAAATGTTGTTTCAAAGTTCCCATATTTTATTTTATCATCAATCTAGAAAGCTAATTTTGTCAAAGATTTCCACAAGTATCCTAGAATAGAAGAAGATCTTTTTGCTTCTAATTCTAGCGGATATATCTTAGATCTTGACAAATCTACAAATCCAGCAGGGTCTATAAGAATATGGATAGGAGCCTTATATCAAATGCAAATCAAAACAAGGCTAGATAATGTATTCATATTTGTCCTAGCAGAGAAAAGGATAGCAGACATTGTATATGACTGGTGGACAGGACCACCAGAAGCAGAACGACAAGCAGTAGTAACTTCAGGTTTATCTACTTTAGAAGTACTGCTAAAAACATAGTATGTGCCTGAACCTATTGATGAAAAGAAACAGATTATTACAGACCTCACTAGGATGGAACTGAAAGATTTAAAGTTTCTTGAGACATTTGACCAAGATTTTATGGCTAAAATCTATAGAGCCAATCTTTCAAACGACTCAACTCCAAAAGTTGCATTCTTATCAAAGCTACCAAGAAATCTTGGAGATTTGATCTCCAAAGATCTCGAAATTCAAGGCAAATCTATTGAGTCTAAAGTTGATTGAACCTAGTGTTTCTCATTATTCATGTTCTGCATTCCTAGTAAGAAATCATTCAGATAGTAAGAGAAAAAAGAGAGGATGGTAATAAATTACAAGCCATTAAATGCCATCACCCAAAGTTTTAACTATCCTCTGCCCCGTCAAGAAGTCATAATGCAAAAGATTCAGAAAAGCAAAATCTTTAGCAAATTTGTCAAAGATGTCCATAAGTATCCCAGAATAGAAGAAGATCTTTTTGCTTCTAATTCTAGTGGATATATCTTAGATCTTGACAAATCTAAAAATCCAGCAAAGTCGATAAGAATAGGGATAGGATCCTTATATCAAATGCAAATCACAACAAGGCTAGATAATGTATCCATATTTATCATAGCAGAGAAAAGGATGGCAAGCATTGTATATGATTGATGGACAAGACCACCAGAAGCAGAATGACAAGCAATAGTGGCATGAGGTTTATCTACTTTAGAAGTATTGCTAAAAACATAGTTTGTTCTTGAACCTATTGATCAAAAGAAACAGATTATTACAAACCTCACTAGGACGGAGCTGAAAGATTTAAAGTTTGTTGAGACATTTGGCCAAGATTTTATGGCTAAAATCTATAAATCCAATCTTTCAAATGACTCAACTCAAAAAGTTGCATTCTTATCATAGCTACCAGGAAATCTCGGAGATCTGATCTCCAAAGGTCTCAAAATTCAAGGCTCTTATATCTTTTGTATCTCTTCCTTATTATTTGTAATCACAACTGTTTCTGAGAAATTATTTTCAAATACCTGTGCAAAAGGATTTGGGATAATGGCATTTCTGAATTCCATACTCTGATAATCCCAAGGTGATGAGAATATCCTGATATACTGAAAAGTCCTTTCGATGCATTGAGATGTTCCGATCATCCTTTTCTTTGAGCACAAACCGTCTTTTATTTCCCAGTCTGCAAATGGTTCAAAAATTTCATATTGAGGGAAAGTATCATTGTTTTCATAATGTTCAGTAAGCCTTTGCAAGAATGAGGCTTCCATTTCTTCAAACATATCTAGAATTCTTAACGTGAGTAAGAATTTTCCAACATCATCCTTGATATTAATTTTTTCAAGATCCATCATCTTTGCACTAGTAAAGATTTATAATGCAAAATCAATGCTGCCAATTATTTGATAATAATTCAGAATCTGTAATATCCATATCATTGGCTATGTATACTAGATGGACCATAAATCATCAAGAGTTCTAAAATATACTTTCACCTTCATGTTTGGTAGAGAATAAATCTTTACCAACTATGGATCAAGCCCCAGAAGAGTACCAATATTTTTTGATTGCCATGTTTGGCATCTTTGTATCCATTGGGTTCTTCTTAATCTAAACCCAACTATCTTGATTTCTGTACAGAGATATTCACAAGATTTTTCTAACATCTTAAATCTATATAAAAAAGTAGAAAAATCATCTTGTTTACCAGGTAGTTCAAAAAAGTTGTGCTTGACTTCTCCTTTGTTATTGATCCTGTGAGCTTTGTTCATGTCTCTTGTAATAGCATCTTCAATATAGTTAGAATTTCCAGAGATCCATTCGACATCAAAATCATATTGCTGAAACCATATTTGCCAAGATAATAACCTTCCTCTTGCCATTTGCCTCGATATCCTTGCTACCAAAAGTATTTGAAGTTCATTGAATCAATTCTAATTAAAAACTTTTTTGGAGCGAGATAGAGTTCAAAACTTTGGATACCATTAAATATTGCAAGAGTTTCTTTTTCAGCAATGAAATATTTTTTCTTGATGTTGAGAAAGAGATTCGACTTCGGAAACTATTTTTCTATCAACCATAGAGAAAGACATAGATGCAGAAAAAGAGATAGAAGTTGTAGATAATCTAGAAAGTTGGAATCTGCCAACTTTAAATGCCACAAAAGTCTAAAATGTCCCTATCTCAAATATGTTTCAAAAGAAAATGATTTTAACAGAAGTAGAGATGAAAATCAAAATCTCTGGTCTGACAGTTTAGATAGTCTCTCTTTCTTTGTTCAGTCATGAAGAAATAAAAAAGTTCAGACAATATGCAAAAGACGAAAAATATTCTTATTTGCATTTTGGGATAATTAGGATAGGATTAGCACCTCTGTTTAGACATGGTTTGAACACTCAATGCATAGCAGAAGTTTTTGACACTATACACCAAAACTATGATCATGCTTGTATAGGAACCATTGTTGGAAATCTATCTACAGGTTGTCAGTATGGAACTGTTTTCCCAGACTATGCTATCAGTCTTACAAACGCCCATATAAAAGAATGTTGGAAATTAATGGTAGGTGTTCAAGGATTAAAGATGGTCAATCATAGTGTTGGTTCAAACATTTTTCCAGTTAACAAATACAGTCCACCCAAAACTCAGACAACTAGTTCTTAGAGATTGTGTATTAGTCAGGTTAAATACTGCTCAAGTCTAAGGTGTATCTTATGATTCTATAGGTCTTCCCAATGACTGGTATTTCTAGTATAAGTCTCTGGTTGATGATAAGAGGCAAGAAGTTAAACCTAGATGAGTGTCTATACAAAATGGACAAGTCAGAATTCTACAAGAAAAACCTTCTGTTCCACGTCCTATATTCCATCCAAGAAGACATGTTTTGCCAATTCCATGCCTTGAAGAAACCTCATCACAAGCAGCCAATACATCCAGTCAACCAGACTTATCCCCTAACGAGTTGTACATACCAGAAGTAAAACCCTTTTTTGCAGTTAATAAAATGTTTAAGATTTCTTTTTTGCAGTTAATAAAATGTTTAAGATTTCTAGTTCTCAAATTTCCCCTATTGAAGAGTGACAATTTGCAAATCGCCGATATGTAAGAGGAGGAAAATGGCCCCCAAAGACAAAGTTTTGTACTACATCCTCTTCATCCAAATAGCCTCCCACTCATGCTGATTGTGCACCTCTCATTGAACATAATTACTCAAACCCAAATGATCTAGATCAAGTCTACCAGATAGGCAACTATCTGACGACTTGGTGTTCTTATGCAGAAGACGCCATAGATGATCCAGGCAAACAAAATGAACTCATTTTGGCTAATCTAAAACTCCTACATGATGAGCAACAAAAAGAAAGAATTGAAAAAGAAGTTAGGATGCAAAACAAAGAAAGAAGAATAAAAGGCAAAGCATCCCAGAGTTCTAAGTTTACAATTGATATGTCTACCCCAATTTTTGGGATCAAGAGGAAATAGAAGCTAGCACATCTGAAACATCTTTCAAACCTTTAAAAGAAGAACATGTTTAAGAAAGAATAAGAAAATCAAAAGCAGAAATAGTTACATTAGAAAATGTTGCTTCAAAGTTCCCATCTTTTATTTTACTATCAATCCATAAAGCTAATTTTGTCAAAGATGTCCACAAGTATCCCGGAATAGAAGAAGATATTTTTGCTTCTAATTCTAGCGGATATATCTTAGATCTTGACAAATCTACAAATCCAGCAGAGTCGATAAGAATATGGATAGGAGCTTTATATCAAATGCAAATCACAACAAGGCTAGATAATGTATCCATATTTGTCCTAGCAGAGAAAAGGATGGCAGGCATTATATATCACTGGCGCACAAGACCACCAGAAGCAGAACGACAAGCAGTAGTGTCCTTAGGTTTATCTACTTTAGAAGTACTGCTAAAAACACAATTTGTCCCTGAACCTATTAATGAAAAGAAACAGATTATTAAAAGACTTTGTTTAGCTTCTGGATCAAAATCTGGAATGGGCATGGAGGAAGTTGAAGTAGCTATCTTCTTCTCATAAGGACAAAAAGAGTTAAACTTTGGTAAGGAAGATATGGATTTCTTACCTTTGTATTTAGTTCTTTCAGGAGACCAACATAATGAAATAGATTCATTTGTCTCTGAACTATCTGAAATTTCTGAGCTTGTCTCAAATTCATCACTATAATGTAATTCATTTTCTTCTGAGATATATTCATCTGAACAATATGTACAAATGTTCATTTTCTGAACAAATTCTACACTTTCTTCTTCTTCTGTCAGAGAGGCATCAGTCAAAATATATACATCTGATAAATCCTCCTGCGATTCAACAACTGATCAATCATCAAGAAATTCTTCAATATTAATACAAGCTTTCAATTTATTGGAAGAACTGTTAGGGCATTTTTTGGCAAAATGTTTGTCTTGTTTGCAAATGAAACATCAATTATTGTTTTTTCTTGGCTGTTTCCTCTTCTTTAAGAAGTGAAAATTTTTAAAAGGTCTTCAGGGATTGGCTACCTTCTTAGGCTTAAATCTACCTTTGTAAATATCTTGCTCGTATCTGGGAGTACAAGGAATAATCTAACCTTTTACTCCATTGTCATGCAGAGTAATAATTTCTTGTTTTGGGCTCTCTTTTTCCCAAAACTTCTGTGGATCTTCTGAGCAACTTCTAAGCAGTCTTTCATATATGTCTTTATGTTCTTTGGATCATTGAGGATCTACAATTGCCTTTTGTTTTGTCTTGAGAGTCTCCTTTTCTGCGTATTTTTGCAAGACCTCTTGCCAATTTCGAGAATCATTCTCCGGCTTTCTAATTCCTGTTTTTCTTTGACTATTTTCTTTTCTTGCTTCAGAATCTGCAATTTGTAGTCTTGGCACAAATATTGCTTTTTTCTTCAAATTGATGATCACTTTGTATTCACTGATTGTTATTGGTAAAATTGAATTGATTAATGGCATACTAAGAAATAGAATGGCTGAGGGATCATAATGCTGAATCGCTGAAATCTTTACAATATTCCCTCTTACTTTCATAGAGATATTATCAACATAGTGAGTGAGATTTACTGTACCTCCAATAGTTTCTGAGACAACTATGTTTTGTAATGGCTTCCACATTTCTTTGAACAAAGAGAGTTTGTAATAATCTGTTTCTTTTCATCAATAGGTTTAGGCACAAACTGTGTTTTTAGCAGTACTTCTAAAGTAAATAAACCTAAGGCCGCTACTGCTTGTCGTTCTGCTTATGGTGGTCTTGTCCACCAATGATATAAAATGTTTGCCATCCTTTTCTCTGCTAGGACAAATATGGATACATTATCTAGCCTTGTTGTGATTTGCATTTGATATAAGGCTCCTATCTATATTCTTATTGACTCTGCTGGATTTGTAGATTTGTCAAGATCTAAAATATATCCGTAAGAGGTTGGGCAATCTTCCATGCCCTAACTTCAATATTGGATAAGAGCATTCGATAATGACAGTGGAAGCCCTCCGACCCTAAGTTTGTCTTCATCAAGCACCACATGAAGGCACTAGTGGGAAGAGAGTCCCAAAAGAGTCAAGGAGCAATAATGGGTTGTTGAGAGTTGATCACAAATGGAGTTGTGAACAACTTGACAAGAGTCTCTATGTGTTGATGTTAGGCCCCTATACTACTAGTGTAACCCCTTATTGTTATTAGTACAACCCCCTTATTATATTGATGTACTCATGTAGTGTCCATATTGTTACTATTGTGCCCCATAGAAGCCCACTATTGTTATTATTGTGCCCTTACATTATTATTGTTATGTCGGCTCTGATTATAATATGACCCCTTAGAGTCCTATATATAGAAATGAGGTCTTTTCATTTGTATTATCCAAGAATTGTTCTTTTGTGTAATGTAAAGGAGGTTGCCCCCTCGAAGAGGCTGGATTTTAAGGCATTCAACTATCTTTTCTATCTTTTTGTGAGCTGGTTTCATAACATTTGGTAACTAAGATAGTAAACAAATGTTTGGAAGGATATCTTCATTGCTTTGTATCTGATAAATAGACATAATGGGTCAAATGGTTGCCTCTGGCTAAATGGTGGTATAACACTCCCTTCCATACAACAATAAAAATGACCCCATTTATAACACTCTATGGATATCAGCCATCATCCATCACATCATATTTAAGATAAAATTCTAAGGTTCAAGAAGTAGAACATCACATCGAGCATCAACAACAAGTTCTCCAACTTTTAAAGGATAACGCCACTTTGGTGCAAAATCGAATGAAACAAGAAGTAGATCAACATCATAGTGAAAAATGTTTTGATGTTGGTGATTGGGCATTTCTACTGCTACATCTCAAGCAAGCTATTTATGAGAAAGAAATGTTGGCAATACTACATGCACTTAAGAAATGGTGACCTTATTGAATGGGAAGACACTTCAAGGTAAAAATGGATCATGATAGTCTTAAATACTTTTTAGAACAACCATTATTTTTAGAAGAATAGAAAAAATGTGTCACAAATATGTTGGGTTATGACTTTGACATCATCTATAGAAAATGGAAGCAAAATTTTGTTGCAGATGCACTCTCAAAAAATGATGAGGATCTGGAAGCATTGTTTTTTGCTATTTCTATTATCCAACCAAATTGGATAAATAAAGCAAGGGATCAATGGAAGAAGGACGAAGAAGTATGGCCACTTATTCAAAAGTTGCAAAAGATCCCAATTCAAACAATATTGCTAGAAATTGAAGAGGAAGGAAAAATCATATTGGAACCTGGAGCAATCACAAAAACAAGAACCTGACAGCTACGAAATCGATCAATTTCAGAGTATCTCATCAAGTGGAAGAACTTACCCGCTGAAGATTTGACATGGAGGACAAGAATTTTATACGGAAGCATCAAGAACTACTCAAGCGTTGAGGATAACACATTTTGAAGAAGAGGGGCATGTTAGGCCCCTATACTACTAGTGTAACCCCTTATTGTTATTAATACAACTCCCTTATTATATTGATGTGCCCATATTGTTACTATTGTGCCCCATAGAAGCCCACTATTGTTATTATTGTGCCCTTACATTATTATTGTTATGTCGGCTTCGATTATTTTATGACCCCTTAGACTCCTATAAATAGAAAGGAGGTCTTTTCATTTGTATCATCCAAGAATTGTTCTTTTGTGTAATGTAAAGGAGGTTGCCCCCTCGAAAAGGCTAAATTCTAAGGCATTCAACTATGTTTTCTATGTTTTTGTGAGCTGGTTTCATAACAGTTGATGCATTGAAGGACTAACGATCATTTAGAGAGCAAGTGGAGCCAAGTTCAATGAACTAACAACGCTGGTTCATTGATAGAGGTAGACTGGAGTTGCTATAGATCGAGAGTTGAAGGATCGAGCAGGTGTGTTCAGGGTATGACTGAGGGGAGTTGAGAGAGCACACTATATCAGCTAAATGGCAAGTGTATCTTGTTCAGGGTAGGTTGGTGGTTATCATGATATACACCAAGCCTTAGTTGTTGTAGTCTTGTATCAGTGTGTATGAGGGCCATTATCCTTGGTATGGGAGACCTAGACTATCATATTATCAATTTGATTAATATAAGAAAGTTGTTTTGTTGTATAAATTTGTAAAATGTTGTGTATATTTTTGTGCACTAGTAGATTCACTATTATATATTATTCCATAGTGCAAAGTGGTCTTGTTGTGATACTTGGATTGGTAGCATCAACAATTTAATATTCTATCCTAAACATTAGTATCATGGAAAAACGACATGACTATGGAGACTTGACCAATTGAGCTAACCTTGGGGTTAGGTGCAAATCTCTTGTAAAGATTAAAGTTTAAAAAAAAATGCATCCCTTTTATCCATTGATAGATCCTACTGAATTTGTAGTGGTTCTCTCGTTATATATATACAATGCATAATTTTTCATCGTTTAAATTGTTTATACACATAACTTAAACTTGTAAGTCCAAAAAAATATATATATTGGATTTTAGGAAAAATTGATAAAAAAAATACCTAAAAGAGGACCAAAAAGTACTTCAATCATTTACCAT
>APFE031562933.1:18848-37262 GCA_000404065.3 Pinus taeda
CCTCTCATACTGGGTTGTAGAATGAACCTCTTGGCTCAAAATTTGAACACTGACATACTTACACACCTCTCTCACACTTAGATGTAGAATGAGCCTCTAGGTTCAACAAGATTTAAATATCTTACTTTTTTTACTTCTAATTACTTTACATGAAATTACTTTAAATGCATAACATATTATTTTTTATTTATTATAGCAAACATTATTTTTCTATTTAGAGTATATTTTATTTATTTTTATTTTGAGGGACGTGTGGCTGGCCATACTTACACATCCCCTCGTACTAAGTTGGTAAATGCAGTCTCTCGAATCAATAAAATAATAAAATTAACGATAGAACCTAAATAAAAAAAAAAAAAAAAAAAAATAAGAAAAAAGTAATAAATAATAAGATCAGATCAAGGAAAATACAATATAAGAAAGAAGGAAAAAGTTAGAGAGAAAGGTTAAAGAAGAGAAAAAATATCGGCATAATTAAAATAAAAATAATCAATAATAAGATAAAAAAAATAATAAAATAAAGGATAGAATAATAATAAAGTAAATTAAAAGAATCATACAGAATGAAAAAAGAGTTATACAGGGAAAATATATGAGAGACAAGCCTAAGAAAAGAAAGGAGAAAGCAAAATTATAAGAAAAAAGGAGTAATGAAAGAGATAAAGGAAAAAGAAAAGAAATGAAAGTGATATATTAAAAACAGGGAATGAGAAGAAAGAATGACTGAATGAGAAATGATAAAGAAGAGAAAAAAAAACAAGAAAAAGGGAGGAAAAAGAAAGGGAGGGAAGAAAAAGAGAAAAGGGAAATGAAGAGGGAAAGAGGAAAGGAGAGAAAGGAAAAGTTAGAAGTGAGAGATGAGAGGAATCCAACTAGAACTAACCTCAACACTTCCATATTTGTTGAGATTATTGGGATTTTTGGTGATTTCTAATGCTTTTTTGAATTTGAGTTTGAAATAATTATCCTCTTTTAGTCATGTGGACATCAAAATATTTTATTAAAATTAACTAAACATGCTTATTCATTTTTGAATCACACATTACCCTCATTGAGCTGTAAAACGCACTTCTTCACCAAAAATTTACATCTTACCTCCTTAATAAATTAGCTTAATAAATCTAAATTTAAGATGATCCAACTAATACAACTATAATAATCAATTTGTAAAAATGTTTCAACAATAAACAACTAATAAAATACAAAATTATAAAATCTTCACATGGTTTCTTTATATAAACATCTTTCAATGGATATAAGCAACAAAATTATAAAATCTTCACATGGTTTCTTTCCATAAACATCTTTCAATGGATATAAGCAACCTTTTAACTTTGCATGGCACCAACCACAAGAGTGGCATGTGAAAAGAAACTAGTATTCAATATTCCCCTGATGATAAGTCCTGGACATGAAACGTCGATTAAAATTGTTCACCACATATAAAAATCGGAAAACAAATTCGGGAAAAAAATTGCTAGCAATATTCCAAATACCACCGTAGGGTGGATAGATTCATGGGTTAAGCTCTACTTAAAATTCGCAAGAAAGCGATAACAAAATCTGTCGCCTACAATATCCCATGATACACTGAGACTACTTTTTTTAATGTGTCCATGGACCAAGTCTCATGCTAAGTGGCATGAAAACAAAATCTGTTGCCTACAATATCCCATGATACACAGACTAATTTTTTTAATGTCCATGGACCAATTCTCACGCTAAGTGGCATATGCATACATCTCAGTATTGTTATATTAAATATTTATATTTGTGCATACTCTTACCCAGAAGGGCTTATAGCATCCCATCGGCTATAACCTGAAATAGTTTATATCAAAAGAAGATTCAACACATTTTCAAGCTGTCACAATCAAGTAAGATATTCCGAGGCACTCAAATACTCTGCATTCTCCTCAAAATACTCTACAAGGCGTTTCAGGAATTTGTCACTGCTCACTGTTTCAGTGTCACAAATAATACAACATTGTCTACGTGCACGTGTCACAGCTACATTCATTCGCCTGCGGTCATTTAGAAAACCTACCTGCAAAATAAGAAAATATTTAAGAAGGATTATGTTTGCACGACTTTCAAGTACAATTATTTTTAATGTCAGATGAAAGAACATAAACCCCACCTCGTGTTTTGCATTAGAACGGACCATTGATATGACTATCGCCTCTTTCTCTCGGCCTTGAAAGCCATCGACTGTAGAAATTTCTAAATCTTTCAACTTCATCTCTTTGCTTCTCATTATCTTTAACAGTCCAACCTATTTTAATAACATACAACCCTTAGTAAGTAATTAAAACATGAAAGATATCCTCATAAATAGCATAAATTTATTTTCATAACATACAATCCTGAGTAAGTAATCAAAACATGAAAGATATCTTCACAAATAGCATAAATTTAACAAACACCATATAGGTTACAGCAGTTATGAATTATGCTTTACTATTTTACTTGCTGTCTAGGAGCAAGTTATAATAAGATACCTAGCACATTGCCCTCCCTCTGTCCCTTTCTATACTCTAAGATCCTTATTATTACCACAGTAAAAATGTCACTTCTCGGAACGTTTAGACAACGTATTTGCACCATCACCGTCTTCAAATAATGTATTTTCCACAACAGCATGTATATTTGCCACCTCAGCTTTGTAGATTTGCCAAAATCGGAATTACTCTTAGCACATAGAACTATTTGCCAGATATGTGCATCCATGTTATGCCTCTTTGTAAACATGGTTCACTCAAGCCACCAGAATCGTGGACTTCTCCTGTAGTTGTTCTGTGTTGAGGCACGGTTGTGAGAGAGAATGGAAAAGTATAGATGATTTGAAGGCTTGTATTTAAACAAGACAACATTGACAGCTGGACCATATTTAATGCTTGACGAGCTTCCATACTAGTATTCAAAATCTCTCTTATTCTATGCTAACCTCTTTCCCGTTCACAACGAGTTTACAGTCGTGGAATGCTGTAGAAAATTAAGTCAAAAAGTGGGACCTGGAGAGAGTGAATGGTCAAAACTTGTGAACGTATGAACGCCTGAGAATCTAAGAAACTGGACACGTCCAACAAGAGGTCTGAGTCCATATCCCATGTATTGAAAGTTTGACACTCTAGGACACATGTCCCCCACACGTTTGCCATGTGTCCTAAAAGTTTAGGACATATGTAAGACATGTGGCCTACACATGTCCTGCATGTTCCTTGGCACACATTACAGTATATGATCATATTCGGTTCATGGATTTTGAACTTTGATCTGGACTCTCGAGTGTTTTTCAGGGCTGCCGTATCTAAAGTCTGTTTCTGGGGTGTTTGAGATTTTGTGTCATTGCATGTCCATTGAAACAATCCGTATGTTTCCCATTTTCAAATAGCTGTTTATTTGGAGAACTGCCTAAATCTTTATCTTTAGTTACTGTGTATTCATAACTTGTGGATCCAACAAGAAAGTACCATCCCGCTTTAAAATTGTACATGAGTAACTGCTATACTTCCCATGCAACTTGTGTCATTTAAAAATTAAAAATCATGGTGTATCATTCTCAACATATTGCAAGATACAAATAGGATGGGAATGTCTCTAGGCTTTATGATTAATTTAATGTGTTAATAGCCTGCTCGATTATTCTACTATACTAGCTAGTCTAGCTTTGGCATTAATTTTATCTTGATTTGTAGGTGTCTGAAATCCGTACAGGAGTGAGATAGTACACAGTAATATATGACTATTATTTCTTAGAACTGAAAATGCTATTGTGTTGAACTATATCAGTTAGCCTATAAACACGTTTTTTTTTCACTTTCAGCTGTAGGCAAGGAGCATGTGAAGAGTAAAATCAAGATTTGAAGGGATTCCATGTGTTTTGGAAATGTTCTAGTTTCTATAATATATGTATATAAAATATGTCTCCATGTTCTGGGTCAACGTGTGCTATGTTGGATACTTGTATTTCCATGTCCTCCCTGTCTTAATAGCCTGCTCGATTATTCTACTATACTAGCTAGTCTAGCTTTGGCATTAATTTTATCTTGATTTGTAGGTGTCTGAAATCCGTACAGGCGTGAGATAGTACACAGTAATATATGACTATTATTTCTTAGAACTGAAAATGCTATTGTGTTGAACTATATCAGTTAGCCTATAAACACGTTTTTTTTTCACTTTCAGCTGTAGGCAAGGAGCACGTGAAGAGTAAAATCAAGATTTGAAGGGATTCCATGTGTTTTGGAAATGTTCTAGTTTCTATAATATATGTATATAAAATATGTCTCCATGTTCTGGGTCAACGTGTGCTATGTTGGATACTTGTCTTTCCATGTCCTCCCTGTCTTAATAGCCTGCTCGATTATTCTACTATACTAGCTAGTCTAGCTTTGGCATTGATTTTATCTTGATTTGTAGGTGTCTGAAATCCGTACAGGAGTGAGATAGTACACAGTAATATATGACTATTATTTCTTAGAACTGAAAATGCTATTGTGTTGAACTATATCAGTTAGCCTATAAACACGTTTTTTTTTCACTTTCAGCTGTAGGCAAGGAGCACGTGAAGAGTAAAATCAAGATTTGAAGGGATTCCATGTGTTTTGGAAATGTTCTAGTTTCTATAATATATGTATATAAAATATGTCTCCATGTTCTGGGTCAACGTGTGCTATGTTGGATACTTGTATTTCCATGTCCTCCCTATCCTGTGACTTAGTTGAGAATGTAAAACATCAACTTCTAATAATGAGTCATTTTATGCAAATATTAAGATACCCGTTCGCAAGAATTTTGGTCCTCTCAAAATGACTAAATTTTGAAGAGCATACTGGCATAACAAGAGGAGTATTCCCACAAAATAAGAACTTAGATGGTAGGCCACTCATATACAAAACTCATGAAGATGTCAACTGATGCATCTGTGCCGACAGGACTACAGAGTATCCCACTGTATTCCAAGGGATCTGAAAAGCTTAACAGAGTCGGTTGGAATAAGGCAAAATGCCAGAATGTATGCACCGTAATAAACCAAGCAGGAAAACACTCGGAGATTCGTAAGCCAATTTCCATAATGAACTAAACCAATCATTAAATATAAAAAGGTAAGACTAAGATTAATAAATCTTCTGGTCATCAAAAAGAGAAGAGAAAGAAGAAATTATTTTATATCCATGAGGCCACGAGGCTAAAGATAGCCTAGCCTATGGGACAGATTGCTTCTTCAAAATAAATGAATGAGGCCACGAGGCTATGGGACAGATTGCTTCTTCAAAATAAATGAATGAGGCCACGAGGCTAAAGATAGCCTATAGGACAGATTGCTTCTTCAAAATAAATGCTTTTAGCATCTCAACAAACCCCTCATTAAATAGATTATCCCAAAGAGCCTCATTAAATAGATTATCCCAAAGAGCCAGCTGCCAGCATATCTGCATAATTTTCCCTGTTGTCTTTGTTGTCTTTGATTTGTTGTCTTTGAAGGCCTCACATTCTAAAATGAAATGTTTTTCTGTTTCCACTTTTCTGGAAATAAAAAATGCATACTCTTTCTCACACTTCTTTCCTCAGTAAACATGTTATTAGAATGAATTATGTCGCTTAATATGTACTAAGCTAATATGCACTAAGCGTGTGTTTTTCTCAATAAACATGTTATTAGAATGAATTATGTCACTTAATATGTACTAAGCTAATATGCACTAAGCGTGTGTGTAAATTATAACAAATCATATCCCCTTTATCATTCCCTACATGTAGAAAATTATCAATATTATACACCTACAAAGGTGTCTTTCTAAGAACTTCCTTTTTCCAAATTTTTCAAAGAGTTATCATAGAACTCTAAAGCTTTGTAAGGAATACAACTTACCTCATATTCTTGTCTTCATTGGAAAGAGTGATTTCTTAAATAGGATCTTCTAAATGGACCTAACCTCCAATATGAGATGCTTCATCAAAATATTCAATAGGATTATTCTCTTCAATGTGATCTTCATCAATGTGTTCCTTATTTGCTTGATCTTGGATTGTATTAAAAAATGCTTTTTCTTCGATAACTTTCTTCTTCATGCTTTGCATTGGTGGTTTCACTATCTTCAAAAGCCAGAGGAAGCTCCTCTTCTTCTATAAATATTTCAATGTGTTCCTTATTTGCTTGATCTTTGATCGTATAAAAAAATGCCTTCTCTTCGATAACTTTCTTCATTCTTTTGCATTGGTGGTTTCACTATCTTCAAAAGCCAGAGGAAGCTCCTCTTCTTCTATAAATATTTCATTGTCTCGAGGAGATCTAGAAGAGCTTCTTCTTGAAGAGATTTTATGAAGCCTTGAAAGGTATCTTCACATTTCTGGAATCTTGGACCCCAGCGCTCGAGAAATTTTTCAGTAAACAGTGCAGTAGAAAATATGTTTTTTGGACTGCAAAAACACTTTATCCAATTCCATTGTTTTTCTTCTATAGAACAAATGAACAATCTGGTAAGCACATCTCAGGTATCATATTGACTTCTGAAGTGTGTTTTAGGAATCTTACAACACGAGTAATGGACGAAGAAGGATCACCATCAATGTTTGGACAATCTATCAAGCAATTTGTACTATAGCCATTTGGGTATCTTGGAATATCTTTCACATCCAAAGTAGGGTAAAATTCATGCAAATCCCAAGGGGCCTTTTTTATCCCATTCTATTTTCATAATACAGAACTGTAGAGTCACCAAGGTGAATTGAATGCCTTTAAAAGATGCTTGTTTCACCCTAATTTCGTTGCTCCAATGGAGTTGCCAGATAAGCACACTAAAGAAGACTTTGAAGTATACTTATCAAAAGAGGTTGAAGCATAAACTTCGGATTTCTGGGATGACTCAATTCCTCTTCGCCAATGATGCAAAATTGTTACAAAAAAATTATAGCACCTTAGTGCAAAGCTTCACTAGGTGACTAAGACAATGTGCAACAAAGAGAGTGTCATCATTGTCACCTTAGCAACTACTACCCTTGTTTTAATGAAGGATCGGTATCCAATGGGAGGATTCCCTAGTAGATCTTAGTGATCAAATGGCCCAATTAAACTAAATTCAAGATCCCCTAAGGCTTCTATTTTAATTACCACCAATCTAGGAGATCAAGCAATTAAGGTCTATAGTGGATTTTGGCAGTAATTTCTAGATTTATGTTCAAAGGGTCCTATGGCTCTTCTAGAGGCTTAGGTCAACTAGTAAAGGCTCAAAGAAGGTCCCTAAACACACACAATCAAGAAATCACACTTTCCTGAAGTAAACTAGCAGTTAAAATCAGGAATTGCAGAGATAAACTAGTTTATAACAGTAGTTAAACTAGCCCTGGAAACTATGATAATAAGGTGAGAAATGAGTGATAAAAATAAGAGTAAACAAAAGAATTGATTACACCAATTTTCTATGGCTAAAATACATATAAAATCAATTTAAAACCCTAGATGTTAGCCCTAATTTATGGATGGAAAATACACTTAAAATGACACTTTTGCATTTCTTGATTGCATGTGTTTGGGAACCTATTGGAGCCTCTATTGGTCACACTAAGCCCTCTAGATTTATCCATAGAGACCTTTGAACTCACTCTCTTGAAATTATACCCTAAATCACCTGAAACCCTAATCACTATATGCTTGTAATTGGGTGAATCTTGTTGTAGAATCCTTAGGGGCATCTAATGTAAGTCTCCTGGGGTTATTTGATCCCTAAGAGCTACTAGGGAAACCTCCCTTGTGGGGATTGTATCCAACCACAAAAAAGGGGAGAAGTTACTAAGGTGACAGTGGTAACTTTCCCGTTGTTGCTTTCAATTTAGATTGCTTAGTGAGGCTTTGCACTAGGGTGCTAGATTTTGCAATAGCAAGGCCCAATGGTGCCAATAGATCTAAAACATCAAATGACAACAATTTTTCAAAGTCATTTATCAAGAGAAATAAAACTTCATATCCATGGACTCCGTTGAGTCGATCTAATGAGTCATACTTCGTATGAGCTATGCATTCATTTGACTACGGTGTGCTGACTTTTGGACTCTAGAGACCATCTAGAGTCTCAGTGTTTATCTATTTTATCTTGAACTTTAACTTTATGTATCTCAAATCTTATAACTCAATGTAATTTTGACATATAAACCCTTGCATGCAACATTCAAAATTGAAATAACTTAGCAAACTTTGCATTTTTGGTGTCTAATGGTTTAGATTTACGTTCACGTTCATGTATGTGAATGTTTTTAATTAAAAATAAAAACTGAATATTTTATGTAGTTTTTATTCAGTTGTTTGTATATCAATTCTTCGGTCAATTCTATACTGGTTTCAGTTTTGACTACTCTGACATATATACATGTATATAAGAAGTATATGGAACACATTCCTCAAAAATGCTACTGAAGCATAGACCTATATGCAAAAGTAGTTTCTAAATAAAGCTCGGATGATAGCCAAAATGCGGCTATCATATCTACTAGTATGACTAAACACCAAACTAGGGAACTCTAAGAGGTAGCACTCGAATTCACTATATTTGCACTACAGAACAACGTATATGTACAAGATAAATTATGTGGAGACAAAGAAAAGATCTATTCAACTTTTTATAGATATAGACTAAAATAAACTGTGGTCTGTCCAGGATAGTAAGTGTAACTTAGAACTAAAAAAATGTCTGCTCATAATAGAAAAAATGTAATTTTAGTGCTCATCAATTGGTAACATTCGAACTGAGCATATAAAGGACAAAGGAATTACTACCTCAATTTATTGAAAACCAACATTCTAATTAATGCCAACCATACAAAAGGGTGAATGCATCCCATATCTGGTGAAATATTGTGGTTATCCACAAAACCAGTTCTATTCAAAGATTTTTAAACTCGTTGTTTTACTAATGGTAATATTAGCCAGGTTTAAAAGGATATCAATGTACAAGATGAAAAAGGATACTTCCAGCTGATACATTTATACAAATTCATACAAACCTGTGCTGCATAAGGTGTAATGATGCCAATATCAGAGGGATTAACTCCACTTTCTAAAAGTTTTTTTGCATGCATTAGTGTCACTGTTGCCTCGCCTTCATTCATTGTGCTGTCCTCGTCATCTTTTTTCTCCTCCATATCACACCTGAAGAGAAAAATTTATAGTCCCTTCAATACATGTCTTTTTTCGTGTGTTCAACAAGAGCTAAGGTAGATCAGCAATTCATAAATTATATGAGAATCAAAATTTCCTTGTATTTCATAACCATGGAACAATACCACCGACTATTCATGAGAGATTCATAATAAACTTTTAAATCATAAAGTATGCCCAGACACAATACAAGACAAAGCTACAAGGAGAGAGAGGTGATAGAGTGCTATTTAGTATGAATAACAAGATACAAAATTCATCTCTCATGGGAATAGAATAAGATAGAAAATAAACTTATCAAAATATCCAAGAGGACAACGAGCCTATGGGACAAACCAACATAAATCCAATACAACATTTCATTCTACAAATGAAAGAAAAAAAGAAATGTGTAGACGGGTCGATTTTCAAAATGCGAATACAGGGAAGTTTGTGCTACTCATTTGGATTTGAACCAAAGGCTAGGTAACCTAATACAGTTGCATTCGTTTTCAAGAACCTGTCTCGAATTTGCATTGTCCTTGCAACTCTCTTTGTCATGTCCACAACAGCATGTCTTGAACACTACCTTCCCATTTGTTCTTCTCTAGTCTTGTTCCCTTCCTGATGGGGCTATATGCCTCATGTAACACCCCCTAGTGCATAACTAATGCCTTGTTGATACCCTAGATGTAGTTATTTGCTACTTATTACGGGACTGGGAGTGTTGTCAGGGGATGATGGTTTGGACTCATTATCCCCCTTGTTAATTTATACTGTTGATGTTGACATATATTGAACTATGGAACATATGTGCTTAATAAATTTTAATGAGCACTCTCGTGATGGAATATGATGAGCAATTCCTTAATAGTAATGTTGAGTACTTAGTTTGATAAAGGCATATGCATGTATTGCCTGATGACATAATTTCTTATCATGACCCATTTTAATCCATTATGATTACAATGATTCAAATTTCATACATGTATTGGTATTATTGGAAAATTCTAACATGTCATCGTTTGAGACATTGATGAAGAGGTTGTGAAACACATCCAAGAGAAAGGGAATCATGTTCAACAAGGATAACCACCTAATCCTGGTGCCTTGGCAGCACTGAGAGGGGAAAATGATTTGCGAAGTGGTTTTCAAGCTAACTGGGGTAAAAATCCTAAAGTGGCAAAGTTGTAATTCACTTTTTTACCCATTCTATGTCACTTGTAATTATGCTCCTAAGTTTAATTTCGCCTCATGTGTGATCTGGTAGGGGGAAAAGGAAGACCAAGAGAAAATCCTAGGAAAGAGCTATTGCACTTGAGATATTGGAAAATACATGTTTGCCTAGAGAGAGGATTTGGACAAGAAAGACGATGGTAATGGATTCTACTTTAAGGAAGAGATCTTATTTATAAATTATGACTTATTTGGGAGCAGATTGATAGCTGACCCAGCCTAATCTATGTGGATTAATGAGGCTGGGAGTGCACTTTCCTAACCAGAGTATTAATGCTAATTTTGTGCCTGTTTATTGTTTATTTTTGGGACCTTGGGATGTCACTGCCATGTATGATACTTACCAACTAGGGGTATTCATCAAGGGTTAGGGTTGTAGTAATATCCTTGCAGAAGAGAGTCACTGCCATGTATGATACTTGCCTAACTAGGGGTATTCACTAGGGCTTGAGGGGTAATAAGATTCTTGCACATCATAATGATGAAAACTTTTGGGGGCATTGTAAATCTAGGAGTCTCTCCATGACAACCTTTTGATTAGTTGGAAACATGGATGCATGGTTTTTGGATTATTATATGAATTGAGTGAACCATGTATTAAGCACTTTATGTTCCTATCTCTCACATCATTGAGTTTGAGCCCTGCTTAGGGAGTTTAATCCCCAGTAATACTTATGCAACTAGAGGGTTAAGATCCAATGGGAATCCATCACATGACATTGACATGGATCAAGGCTGCTTTCAGAGTCAGTTTCATTAGATTCTAAAAACTGCTATTTTTAACACACTGCTTTTTTCTAGTACCTGAAGATTATAGGTCTGTTACTCCTACTACCTACACCTACCTACAGGGTAGTGAGAAAAGCCTTCAACCTCACAAGGTGTGGTTGGTGGCAGGGAACTCAGAGAAGGGGCTGTCACACTAATCCTAACTCTCTTCGTTTAAGCTATCTCCTAGGTTAGCTAAGGGTGGTGGTCCCTAAAAGAAAATTAAGTTAAAGATGTGAGTTTCTAGGAGAGTGTTATAGTGTTATGGATTACTCTTAGAGATTTATAAGAAAATGTGATATAAACAATCTGACATCAATTAATTATGACAACCATCAATACATGATGAATTCAACCAGTGCCTTTAAAATTTTAAATAAATTGCTCTAAAGAAATGAAATTGTATTTGCTTAAAATGAAGTGAAATGATTTCAAATGGAAAGCCACAGTAATCCTACAAAGTGAAACAATAAACTTTTAGCACAAGATATTATAAATGCTTTTAAGATGAACACATTTACAAATCAAAGCATACAACTATCTTGCTCAAAAGGATACAATTAGAAATCTACTTGAGAGAATGAGATGATAAAAAGAGCTCAAATGTTAGACCAAGATGACAACATGCAATTAAATTTGCAACAAAATTAGAGTACTTGAAAGTCAAATCAACCATTCATGACAATATGCAATTAATTTACAAAGGTAAGTCAAATTCTAAGTACAAGAAAGTAAAACTTGTTGAAAAATCAAGAGATTACAACGCTTGCATCCAAAGTGCTTCTTGACATAAAATTTGCATGTGAGACTTTTAACCATCAAGATAGAAAGAAATTTAAGAACTTTGCAAGTAAAGCAAATGTGATGAAATAGTGTTCTTGGTTTATTTTATTAATTAGCAGTAAAGAGAAGTTACAATTGAACTCTAGTCCTCAGACCTCATCCTCCCCAAATATTTGGATATCACAATGAGGAGTCAATAGAGGTAGAACCGTAGAAGGTCCCTAAAAGTCTATTCAACCAACTTAAGTTGCAAGTAAATTTAGTGATGCTCAGGACATGTACGCAAATTAACGAAATAATGAAAATTAACTTCAACTTGAAATGTACTTGCTTGACATGAAATAGAATGTTACTTTATGGAGAAAATTTGTCCAAATACTTGATACAAGTAAGATGTGTTTAATGATGAAGCATAAGTAAACTTAGAACTATGTTCAAGCGAAATAAGATCAAGTAAAAAAAGCTTGCATGCAAAAAAATCTGAACTTGTTATGGATCTAAAACATGTATTAAATTAAATTAAAGTGCATGCAAAGTGAGTGTGATGCATGTTGCGTTAATTTCTCAATTAGATGATATGCATGCAAAATGAAATAAACCAACAAAATCAAACCACCAAGCCTCTCCAAAAAGTGGAGAGATAGGGATATCAATGGGTAAAACCCGTGCTCCCAAAATCAGAAATTTGATTAGTTGTTACAAGAAGGAAAAGACAATGAAGTCTTTCCTAAAATCCAAGGAAAGTCTTAATAATTTGGCTCCAAACCATAGACCTTTCCAAGATGAAAATTTCTACAGTTTGAGGCCCACCAAGGCTCAACAAAACGCAACTTTTTGAAGGAGAAAAGAGGACAAGCCTCCTCTATGGCCACAACCAAGGAAAGAGAAAGAGATGGCCAAAAGAACTCGGCCTCCCTCAAGAAGAACACGACCTAAAGGTGGAAATAGTCATTAAATTTGAGACACAAGGTCCTGCATGCAAACTTGTAAGTAGTTTTTTTATGATGAATCCCGCAAGTAGCTGTGAAGAACAGGTTATAAATGACTACAACAACACAACAAATATTAGTTTAGGAAAACTACCAAAATATGTTACAAAAATAATCTACAATAGGCTAGGCCAAAGAGTATGAGCAAACTCTCCTCTTTGACTAACCATGACTTAGCTCTTTGAAATAGCCAAACATTGATAAATTAAGTGCAATACGTAAAAAAATAAATAAATAATTTTAAGTTTGATATTTTGATGCAAGAAATAAAAGCTTTAAAAAACTTGAAAGAATTCCTGCAAAACAAAAATAAGATATAGATGAGACTTTGGAGTTTAATACATGCGGGTTCTCCTTGAATATTTTTCAAGAATGGGTTGATTCCTCCAAGAATTTCCCCTCATGCTTGAAAAACTTGACCAAAGAATGATTTCTCTACAAAACTTCACCACAAATCATTATATTCACATGAAATTAAATAAGTGCAATGGAAGGAGTTCCAAGAGATACATCTAACATTCACTAGAAGATTTCTTTTCCTAAAGCAAATAAGTAATTCTTATGCTAATATGAGATAGTTGCATATTAACATAACTTGAAACAAACATGACAGAAACAATGACATGAAATAAGTAGAAGCATAACAACAAGTCAAGAATTTACCACATATGCAAGGAGAAAAACACCATCATGATTTACCTCAAAGACTGTTGTATTATATTGCAAGTAGTGGATACAATTCTGCAGTGTTTTCTCAAGCACAACAACTCGTATTACATGATACAATATGAGAGCCCATAGCCTCATTATATAGAGAGTTGGGAGCAAATTCCAAGGAAGAATGCATGTAAGAACTGAACTTGAAGCAAATCCCAAGAAAGAGCAAGTCGAGTTCCAAGTGGAGATGATAGAGACACGAAGGCAAATTGAATTCCTCATGTGGCACCCAAAGAAAATCGAATTCTCTATATGGAATAGTAAACATATCCATGAGTGAACCAAAGCAATGAGATAACTCCAGTGAAATCAAATCAAACTTGAACCAGGTGTTGCCACCTCAGATAATGATCCCAAAGATGCTTTGCACAAATCCCTAGGAACTGTGTGGTTTCCTCTAAGTGAAACTCGTAATCCTCCATGCGAAGTGCTAAGTGTAGAAGCAACTCGAGCTAACAGTGACAGAAGGCCCACAAAATCCCCAGTCTAAATATTTTGTAGAATATTCCTTTAGTACATGAGTTCCTCTAATAAATTCGATTTTCCACATGTGCAATTGTTGTTTTATCTCTGGAAAATTCGATTTTGCCCAAAAATGGTGTATTTATGATGCAGTGTGCTCAGTCATCTTCCACATGTTCGTTGACTCAACTCTTTGACTTAGGATATTTCCAAGTCATTTTCACGTCATTATGTTACATGGAATAATTTATTTATCTCTATTTTATTTGATTCTAGCCTAATTAAATGCCACAATTTCCACTAAACTTAGGAAATGTGAGTTTTGAGGGTCCAAAACCCATTATTAACCCCTCAAAGTGTGTCATAGTAGAAAGTTGAGGGTGGGAGGTGTAATTTTTATTACTTATACTCCATACAACTTTTCTAAACTACACTTATTACAATTTAAATACAATTTTATTTGCAATTTTTGAACTGTAGGAAATCTAAAAAATTAAAAAATGACTACCTAGACCTAACCAAATTCCACGAACTTTTTTGTGTGACCTAGTATGGTAATATACATTGACTGTAGACACTAAGATGTGTTAGGGTCTCAACCTTCAAACCATCACCCCGATTTCGAAGTTAAAAGTGAGTGAAAAAACCTAGAAAAGTATCCGCCTCTAAAAAAGAAGGGATAATTAACCAGATAAAAAAACACTCCAAGGTATACTTGGCTGCTGATCGAGTCCCAACATCCTAGGCCTGTTATAAACTCCAAACTCATCATTACTAGTATCACTTATTACAATTCCCCGCAGGGTGTGGAATCTGGGTACAAGAAAAATGATGAGAAAATAGTAGAGTTAAAAAAATCTATTGACCAATGATATCTGATGGTATAAGTGTCCTTTGGATCATCATTGAGCACGGAGTCTTCATATGATCAGAAGGTGCCACTCGAGTGGTCAACATTTGGCTTCATATGGGGATGCATGCTAGATATGAAGTGATAGTGTGCAAGAACCTGGAATCTGCATCCACTGACAAAAGACATATATCAACAATATCCATTCAATATATTATCAAATGAAATCAAGTACAAAATTGAAGAAATTGAAATTTATTCTAAAAGCATAAATGATATTTTATTCATGAAATAATTAAACAAAAATGACAAGGGATAAGGTTAGATATATGATACAAAAAAATGCCCCATGGCATCAGAGGTTTTCAGTGAAATCCATCTTGAGAACCTAACTACTCACAGACAAATCCATAGGTTCTTTCTTTGATGTGCCTTGTCCAATTCTGTCTATCTTGGGCCTATGACTTGCCCCAATGTTAACTTGTTTGTGGCCATCAGATATACCAAACCTCTTCCTTTTCCTTTTTCAACTATTGATGCATTGAGGATTGATCCTGCTAAAAACTAGTGATTCATTTTTTATATCTATTTCTTTTTTTGCTTTTTTCTTTTCTTCTTGGTTAGTTGTGATGGTGATGAGGATGCAATTATTATCAATCCTACTGCTTTGTCTTGAAAATGCTCTGATGGAAGATTTGAAGTACCCAAGCTTTTTAAGCTATGCCTAATTTCTTCATTTTGAATCTGTTCTATTAGGGGGGGAAGAAAATTTGTCAACAGTGCACCACTTCCTAGATAATCTCATTGTTGGGCTTCCTTGGATCTTCAACATGATAACTTTTCTCTAACTCCCGATCAAGTCTGACAAAGGTATTATCAGGCATGGGGATGGTGGCATGTGATAAGTCCATTTGAAGGCTACCACCTAGATCTGATGCCCATTTTCTTGACAGGAGCATTCCCCACGAATAGGAACATCTATCACAACAATATCCCTAGTCATTATTCTGTCTGGATATGCAGCTATGATAACTTGTAAATCTTTAATTATCCCACACACTTCAATTCTTTTAGAATCCATTGAACATATGCTGTGATAGGGCATAGATACCCTTAAATTCAGTTGATCATGACTTTCTTTGTCATGACATTTGATGAAGCCCCTGAATCAAGCATGCAATTGTGTAAAAGATGATCATTCACTATCAAAGAAACATAAAATGGGAGATGATTTTCGTTCCCCACATAATAGTTCATCCTTTTCAATACAATTTCCTCCTCTTCTGGTTCATCATTAGGTTTTTCTTCCCTTTGAGTAACTTCAATGACACTGAGTGACTTGGCCCTTTGAGATCGTATCTTTAAAAATTATGTCACTGGAATAGAAACCTTTGCATTATTCACCCAATTTTCCAAGTCAATATTTAATTTTGAAGTAGGAGGAGATAAGATAAGATAATTTTATTAATGTCCAACAAATGACCATAGTAGGTCAATGGGACTGTTGGTTACAATGATTACATCATGCAAGTTGGTGGACCAAATGGTCCCCTTTAACATTTCTTCTAAAAAGCAGGAAATACATCTAAAATGTAAATGAAGAAGCAAGGAGCTCTCAGCTTCGAAACAAAGCATTGCTATGAAGCAGAGATGAAAAAGAAGAAGAAGAAGAAGAGGGGGGGGAAGGATCTCCTGTCTATCCCCTACTCCTAACATCCGAGGTCGAGAGAAGAAAACTGAGGGAAGCTTGTCAAAGTCTGTTGTCTTGTAAATATATTGGGCTATCGATGATGTCGCCTAGAAGTTCTAAGGCGCCTCCCAGTGGTGGAACTAATCCTGGAGCGCTGGTGCAGTCTAGTGGGTCGGCCCCTCTGGGACCGCATTGATCTGTTTTCAGTATCAGTGGGATGGTCCATGGTTCTTTTGGTGCCCCGTGTTGAGGGTAGCGCCCTAAAGAAGCCTGTGATCTTCTGTGTACTGTCTGATCTGGTGGGAGGCTGAAGAAAACGGGCCCGAAATTTGAAGGCCTCCTGGAGATGAAGTGCTAGGCATCTCGGATCAACATATTTGAGGAAGCTGGACAAGGTCTGAGAGGGCTTGAAGAGACAATGGAAACGGCCTCGGATCTCGCAGTACGCAGGGCATCTAAAGATGAAATGTGTCTCTGTTTCTATCTCCTGTAAATGACAGAGCTGGCAGATCCTATCTTCCTTATCGATGTGGTGATCTATCTCCACCCGAAGTCTGTGAGATCCAACTCTGAACTGCCCGAGGGGGATTCTAAGGGCATGCATCCAATGTTGGAACGTGTATTGAGGTTTGATGATGAGCCTATCCCTGATCTCCAGGTAGTGCTCTGCGTAGAAGGCCATTTTTGGGTGCAACCCATTGGGAGGATTGGTCCATGTAGTCTGAATGTATCGTTTGTCAATATCCTCCTTAATGATTTTATTCAGCTCTTGCTGATTGGGAAGAAGGTGGCTAAAAGCATTCAGAGAGTACTGAAAAGGAGGGAGGTGGTCAATTTGAATTCCTGAAGCCTCCAGAATCTCTGTCACACTGGTGTACCAACATTTTGTAATATCCCATTTCAGGGATATCCCTCAAACCCCAACAACTCCAACCAAATAACATACAAGAGATATAGTAACTGAGAAGCTCAAAGAGATAAAAATAACAGTAGTGCAACATACAATAATGCAAACATGGGATACAAACAAATACTCAAGAAATGCAGAGAGAAATGCTAAGCCATTTTATTATATTGAGTAATGGAATGAGTATAGGAGGTGTTTAGAAGGATAGCACCACGACTTGCACAAGGCAAGTGAAGAAATACACCCAGAATGATAAAGGAATGGCCTCTCTCTGAATTGCGTCCAAGCTGCCGGAGAACTGCTATGCCGCTGCTACTACATGGAATCAAGTGAGGATTTGGGGTTGTTCCCCTCCTCAAAAAATGCTAGAACTCTAGAATCAACGTCTACTCAAGAAACCCAGAAAAGACCAGAAAGCTTTTCCAAAATGGCTGACCCCCGAAAATCAACTCCTTGAGGATCCACGCAATCCCTCAAGGCTCTACGCTACCACTGAATAGAACCCTCCAAAATTCTGCCTGAAACTCTACCAAAATCCTCCAATATGCAAGGGTTGATCCCTTGCTCAATCTCCCAGCTCAAATCCTCCACAAACCCCAATCCAAAACTGCTACCTAGAAAGACTGCGTCATCCTCTCTCAAGATTGCGCAGTCATCAAAATGCTCAGCTCCTCCTCAACTCCAAAAATAGATCCTCCTGCAAAAGACTGCTGAAAACTACCTTCCCGAGCAGGCACTCGAAGTCCCCTGGGGCTAAGGGTGAGATCTTCGAACGGAGACACTCAATGCACTAAACAGTGTTGCAGACAGGCTAAACAACCAGCGTGCTCTAAGTCGAAGTGACTAGCTCAAATGCACATAATCGAATGCCAAAATGAG